>LAPY01001110.1:127297-140477 GCA_000970635.1 Eragrostis tef
CCCCCCCCCAAGGTCGCCAGAAATGGCAGCCCGAAAACCCTAACCCTACCGCCCTCCTCCAACTTTCGCCCTTGCCTAACGTGCAATGTCACTCGCCTGATCGCCGCACTCCACCATCATTTCTTTTCTTCTCTCACACTATCTTCGCTAGTGGGTCGGGCCACGGCTGGGTCGCGCACTGTCATGTGTGAGCGCGTCTGGTCGCGCCACAGACTTTCCGTTTTGCAATCTCCAACTTGAACATGGTGTTACATAGATGATCCAAGCAAAAGATATCTTATAACTTGGAAAAAAAGCAAAACATTGCTACCAATACAACCACAACAAAACTGACTCTGCAATCAACTACAAATTATAGAAATGATACATTTCGAACATATAAATTCCAAAATGTAGAAACTGAAACTGTAAAACATAGAAATAAGATTTATGTGGATGAGGATCACAAAACAAAGAAATTTATAGTAAAGATGATGATTGGACGAGAACATTTGTATCGAGAAACTACTATACTTCGAATAAAGAATTGCTAAGGATAAATTTTAAAGATATATGTAATTTTGGCTATTGAAATTACGAGCTGATTTATGAATGCTGTGGGGTCGGACGACAACAATCTGTTGTCTCTTCCACTATCTTGTGTGCATCCATGTCTTTACAACGTCTCCTTTCTACCTTTGCACCTTTGCGTGCTTCAAAACTCACAAGCTAAGGAGTGTGGCAGCCGAGGGAAGTGGAGCTTTTGATTTTTTTTATCCCACTTGGTGAATACATTTTGAAAATCTTTCTAAAAACCGATATAAAATGTTTATAGCAATGTTATACGTACGGCTTGGTCAGGTCAGGTGACCTCCGTAGGACTAATACATATCACACTAGATTACTTTGTCTAATGTCTTGATTTGTATTAGTCGTGACAAACTAGTCGTGTGTAAAGCATTTTTTAAAAATATTTGATTATGTCGCGTCTACTTTTTGAAGCTTATAAGAAAATAGACTTTGTCTACTCGAGTGACCAAGCTATTAACTACCATAATTTTTGGTCGATTTGAAAATTTTAAGACTCAATTCGGAATTCAAAAACTAGGGTTTTTGACTGGGCCCTCCACATCAACGCGGCGACTCCTGATTGGCGCGCTGACCACAACCTTGGGATGACGTCCAGCTAGCTATACAGCGCCGCATCCTCTTCCGCCGGCCCTTCCCCTCTCCCCGTCACACACGGACAACGACACGACCCGCATCCGCCGCGCCCGACCACCGCCGCACTCTCCACCTCTCCGGAAGGAAGGTTAGGGTTGGCGATTTCTTGTTCGCTGTTATGTATCTCCTGCCGTTTGACCCGACTGCACTCGCGCTGTTTGGAGAGCGGCAATATGTTCCTGGCGATTTGTTATTTCGAATTTTTCGGGGAATTCGAGGGGCAATGCTAGATCTACAGTTCTCTTATGGTTTGGATGCAGGGATCTGGGATTGCGAGCGTGCGCCGCGCTTGGATCCGCCCGGTTTGGTAGGCATTGTCGTGCTTGACATTAGGATTTGTTTTTCTTCGTCCTTTTTATGTTTAGCTCCCGTCCTTGTGTTTGGACTTAGGGGACTTGAGGGATCATATGTGTAATTTTGTTAGGAGGTAGGCTCGTTGATCTGGTAGATGTTGCCGTGCATGTGCCCTAAGATCTCGTAGAGATGCAAGCGTCCGATGAGATTGGTGGAGGTGGGATTCTTCAGCGATCTGGTGCGGGATCTGCTGGAGCTCTGATTGTTTTATGGGTTATTAGGTAGCATGCTGATCTGGGCTGGTAGATGCTGTTATATGCTTCTTTCCGAAATTAAATTTTCGAGTTTTTGCCTGTGGAATTTGGAATTCTCAATTCCTGGATGTGCTTGGCCTTGCAACTGAATCGTTAAATGGTAAAATGTATCTTTTGTTAGACTTCTATATAATAATTATCTTTGTATTTCATGGTTCCGTCAATTCCTGTTGATAGCATTCACAATGCACATCATATCGAGAAATGATATTTTGATATTAGCTTACTTTCTGGGTCTTGTATGGTTATTTAGACCTGCGGAATCATAATGCAACTTGTGTGTTGTTGTTGATAAATTGGTGCCGTTTAGAACGGTGCAAATTTCATTTTATTTAATATTTGTTCTCAGAATGTGTGCAGCCATATGTCTAGTTAAGAAGTGTGAACCTGCTATTAAAAGGGTAGATCTTAGTTGCCTGCTCTTATCAGTTCATGTTCATAATTGCTTTACATGCTAGTTTCTGGCTTTCTGCTACCTTTTGCAATTGACTTATTGGTGTCCTTTTCCCCCTGTTTCAGTAAGTTTAGTTCCTAATCAATATGTCGCGCGAGGAGAATGTTTACATGGCCAAGCTGGCAGAGCAGGCAGAGCGGTATGAGGAAATGGTTGAGTACATGGAGAAGGTTGCTAAGACTGTAGATGTGGAAGAGCTTACCGTCGAGGAGCGTAACCTCCTGTCTGTTGCCTACAAGAATGTGATCGGAGCTCGCCGTGCCTCGTGGCGCATTGTCTCCTCCATTGAGCAGAAGGAGGAGTCCCGTAAGAACGAGGAGCATGTTAATCTGATCAAGGAATACCGAGGCAAGATTGAGGCTGAACTGAGCAATATTTGTGATGGTATCTTGAAGCTGCTTGACTCGCACCTTGTGCCTTCCTCCACTGCCGCAGAGTCGAAGGTGTTCTACCTTAAGATGAAGGGTGATTACCACAGGTTAGGGAGTGCATCTCTTTATCTGTTGTGTACATATTATTCATATTGTCTGGTAACTAATCTGGTCTGTTCATCCTTATTGGAAAGGTACCTTGCTGAGTTCAAGACTGGTGCTGAGAGGAAAGAATCTGCAGAGAGCACAATGGTGGCTTACAAGGCAGCTCAGGTTGGTTCATGTTCTCACTGGCACAACCTACATCAGCATGATATACGTTCTTTCATTTTATGTTGAACAGATTGTTTAGACATTTTCTTATATTATTCTTTCCTTCAATTTTAATGTAGGATATTGCACTTGCTGAACTGGCACCTACCCACCCGATAAGGCTTGGACTTGCACTTAACTTCTCAGTGTTCTACTACGAGATTCTGAACTCTCCAGACAAAGCTTGCAACCTTGCAAAGCAGGTTGGTATCACACAATTACCTTCCAATTTCTTGCACACGTTCTGTTTAGTTGTAAACTAGTATTGTGAGTGGTGTGCTTGCTTGTTCTTTGGAACAATTAGATGTCTACATTTTCATTGCTGGTCCAATATGTTTCTAGTGGAGCTTTTACTCCTGGAGTTTTTTTTGATGATATTACAGAAAATTTGCTTCATATTCAGAGGAATAATATGAGGACAGGCCCTGGCGCAGTGGTAAAGCCATCCCACTGGTGCCAGGAGACCTGGGTTCGAGCGGCCTCTCCGCATGCGGGGGTAAGGCTAGCCCGGGAAAATTCCTCCCCCAGACCCCACATCACGTGGGAGGTTCAGCACTGGGGCCTGTCCTTTTTTTTTATTCAGAGGAATAATATGACATTGTTGTAGTTTTCCTTCTGTTTCGTTATGGAAGTCTACATCTTTGTAGCCTGTAACATATTGTAATTTTTGGGTACCATTCATGGTTTTAATTTATTACATTGGTATGATGAACATCATACATTATTCTCGCATAGCTCAAGGGCTGCAGTTACATCCTGCACTTTCGTAATGCTGCAACTCATTGAGAAACATGTTCATGCTTTCTTGGACCTGTAATTCTGAATATTAGTAAAACCTCTCCTTCTACATTTTCAAAGATATAACAATGAGCATACTCCAATGTGATAAAAAGGCTTTGTTGTTGTTATTAGAAGAGAAAACCATGCATGTTTTGTAGAATCAGAGTAATTGTTTATACTGGTCTGTCTTGTCGTGCCTGACCTCTACATTCTTTAAGTGATGTCCTCAATCTACCATTGTTTGCCTCATTGGAATTTTGTTACTGACCCAACGTGGTAAGAGCACTAACCTCAATTGACCTCTACAGATCTACGGAAAATAATATCCTGACTAGGGACAACCTCAAAAGGAGACAGAAAGTTGATGATTTATGTATTCTATATTGAGAGGGAGGGAGTTTCACACTTGATGTTTGAATGTGTAGTTAGTAAAGCCTGCTGGAGGCTGGTTAGTGAAGTAATGGATAGAGCTGTTTGCAGTAATTTTGAACATGTTGTAGCACTGTGGTTAGATAGAAAAAAGGTTGCTGCTATAAATATTGTTAACGCTGCTGTCCTGTGGGGACTCTGGAAATCCAGAAATAACCTGTGTTTTCGGAACATGCAGTGGAAGGGCCTAAAGCAAATCTGGGGCCAGGTGCTGGGGTGTCTGAAGAACCGGAGCATCTTCTGCCCAGAAAGTGCAAAGGTGGACTTGCAACTCTACCAAGGCTTTAGGCAACCTCTGGGGCCAGGTGCTGGGGGTGTCTGAAGAAGCGTTCGCCGCCATCATGAGCAGACCGGAGAGAATAGAGGCTATGCCAGGCTCATGATGACATGTATCGCTAAGACTACTTTCGAACTTTCAACTTTGTGATGTAATAATGTGCTGAGGACACCAGCGCTGTAACTGAATTTATGGTCCATCCTCGGGTGAGACCGGGGTAATAAAGTTGCTCTTAAACTCTAAAAAAAAATATACCACTCAGCACACAGCGAGAAGATCCTTATAGAAATAGTGCTTTTGTTGCAATATGCCATTACTGCACAGTGTGCACTGTATACTTTTGACACGTGTGTAAATTATTTTTCCCCTTACAGATGCGTCCTAAGATGTGATGGAGCTTCCAAGCCTCACCAACGGCTAATAAGCAAGTAGAGACAAGTGCTGTTGAGAAATCTACAGCTATTCTTATCAGTTTCAACAATGAACCTAGTCTTCTCATTATGTGGTTTATTTGTTTTTTGCGCATGTGTTGCTTTGATTTTCCTCTTTAGAATGCTATTAGAAAGATAGGGGTTTTCTTCACACATAACTCGTGAGCATAGTCAGCCAAAGGTGAGCTAGTGCAATGAGCCCAATCAAGCTAGAAATTGATTGTTTCTAAATAGCTAAGTGAGTCGAGCCGAGATAACCATCTCTACTTGTACAAGCAGAATCCACCTCTTTTTATTAGCACCCTCACATCTCCCCACCGTCACCGCCTCTACCGCAGACGGCAGGAGGTGTCGAGAGGCCTTGCCATGCCGCTGGACAAAGCTTGCAACCTTGCAAAGCAGGTTGGTATCACACAATTACCTTCCAATTTCTTGCACACGTTCTGTTTAGTTGTAAACAAGTATTGTGAGTTGAGTGCTTGCTTGTTCTTCGGAACAATTAGATGACTACATTTTCATTGCTGGTCGAATATGTTTCTAGTAGTGCTTTTACTCCTGTAGCTTTATGATAATATTACAGGAAGTTTGCTTCATATTCAGAGGAATAACTTGTCATTATTGTAGTTTTCCTTCTGTTTCGTTAGGGAAGTATGCATCTTTGTAGCCTGTAACATATTGTAATTGTTGGATACCATTCATGGTTTTAATTTATTGCTTTGATATGATGAACATCATACACTATTCTCGCATAGCTTAAGGGTCAGTTCTCACTTACATCCTGCACTTTCGTAATGCTGCAACTCATTGAGAAGAATGGTCATGCTTTCTTGGACCTGTAATTCTGGATATTACTAAAACCTCACCTTTTACATTTTCAAAGGGATAACAATGAGCATACCCTGACTTGCTTGTGATAAAAAGGCTTTGTTGTTGTTGAAAGAGAAAACCATGCATGTTTTGTAGAATCTGAGTAATTGTTTCTACTGGTCTTGTCTTGCCTGACCTGTACCTTCTTTAAGTGATGTCCTCAATCTACCATTGTTTGCCTCATTGGAATTTTGTTACTGACCCAACCACCCTGCAGGCGTTTGATGAAGCCATCTCTGAGCTGGACACCCTTGGTGAGGAGTCATACAATTCGTATAATTCTTTAAGTGATGTCCTCAATCTAACATTGTTTGCCTCATTGGAATTCTGTTACTGACCCAACCACCCTGCAGGCGTTTGATGAGGCCATCTCTGAGCTGGACACCCTTGGTGAGGAGTCATACAAGGACAGCACTTTGATCATGCAGCTTCTGAGGGACAACTTGACCCTCTGGACCTCTGACCTCACGGTATCTCCTTGCTTCTAACTGTACCATTTATCGCCTACGCATGGAAGGATGATCGATACAGATCTGGAGCTGTAACCTGATTGTTTCAATGACAGGAGGATGGAGTTGAGGATGGTAAAGAAGCCTCAAAGGGTGACGCCGGTGAGGGCCAGTAACTGTATCGACAATGTATTTCGAGTCAATTGTGCCATGGAAGCTGTGCGCTGCTCATGGATTCTCATACAGCTTCTATCCTTCGTCCCCTCCCCTTGCTCCTTTTTCTGTAGTAGGATGGTAGTGGTCGAATTAGTTGCTTTGCGTTGCTGCTAGTTGGTCCATTTGGACTGGTATTGTTCTATTGAAGTTGTCTCTCATTTGCTATTGCAACCAGCTATTGTGTCATGTTTGGCTGTCTTTCAATCTTTCTGCTCGCACGGCAGAAAGGCGGCAGAGCCATGGATGCCAGTCATGAGGCGAGGAAAGCGCTTAGACCTTGCCAAGCATATTGTTTGACATGTTTCAACGTTGCTCCCGACGCTGAAAATTACGTCTCCATGTTTCGATCGCCGTCGAACAAAACAGCATTTGCAGCACACCATCTGTTCGTTGTCACTCTGACGTATTTACAACAAAGAAAAAAAGCAAACCGCTGCGTAAGGTTAATGGGCCCATTTTTTCTCTGCTGCGAAAATGTTATAAGAAGATGGTGGAGACTGGGCCGCTTCTAGGCATAATGTCATTTTTTCCTATCGAGAATTATTTTTCATGTTGATGTCTGGCTAGGCGGGAGATGGTGGATACTTCAAGAGTGCCCGTCAGATAACCGCGGCTCGGGTAACAGCGGAACGGCATTCCCGTTTCCGAATCTCGACACTGCCATCTTAATTCTTAAGCCAGTAGCACCATTAACAAACCATAGGTGACCTAAAGGTCCGCCAGGACTGGGGGTTTGAAGTAGCTATAATCAAGGAAGTAGCAAGTCTCTACACCACTGATTACAACTCCGCATAGGCCTTGCACATGCTACTTTCTTCCTCTGTATTCAATACAGTTAATCGACGCTAGTACTACCATAACTGGTTATGCGAGGTCTGGTTGTCTGAACGCGACATCTAAAGTACACACTTTAACATAAATCCAAACATGAAAATACATCATATCGGCAGAGAAACTCAAATATTCCCCAAAATTTGCAGAATTAGCCTTCAGAGAACGATGCCTCAATCCAACTAACACATCACACTGAAAACATCTCTCAAGACCACCATTGTTATCTCACTGTGGTGCTTCGTCGTCAAACTCGTTCCCGTGGTCTAAAAGGTAGTTAGCAGCCAACTGCTCATCCTTGTTGCATGCAAAGAAAACCTCCAGAACCAGGTCGCGACTAAAGCCCATCTGTTGAAGCTGCATACGCACAAAAGGCAACAAAGTTAAGTGACTAAGATCGAGCTGCAGGTAACACGATACAAGTTATTCTATCCTTGTTACAGGCGCGAGTGATGCAAAAATATAATGCAAAGACAGGGTTGGAACAATTAGCTTACACGTTCTATAGCTTCACTCTCCTCAGCTGTCACGGCTACTGTTTGAGGTATTCCTGCGGCACCCAACTGATCTAGCAAATCCCTGTGTTAAGATATCGAGCATCAAGCTCAGAACATGTACATGATTAGCCAAATACTAGCATCAAAAGAAACTAAACTCGTACCCTTCATCTCCCTCTCCAGGTTCATTGATTAAACGCAGGAACTCATCTTGGTTATCCTGAATGAGCTGCAAAATCTGCGGATTTTGTTTCCCCAGCTCTTGAAGCAGAGGCTGCAGATCGAGAATTGGCATGTTAATGGACATGGCATAAGGAATCGAGAATTAGATGGAAAAATGATTTAAAAAAGGCATGAAAGACCTGCAAAATTTGAGGGTTAGCCTGCACCACAGAAAGCAAGCCTCGGAACTGTGGATTGTTCCGCAAAACATCAAGATTCCCACCACCAGCATTCGGTGCAGCATTTGGAAGGCCCTGCAAATAGGACACTGGTTAGACAAGAGAGAAGAGGCGAAGGGGATGGAGGGAAGCAGAGAGAGAACCTGAGGAAAAAGGTTCAAAGGATTAGCATTGGGACCAGACGATGGGACCGCAGGTTGGCCTGACTGTGGAGCCTGAACTGGATCGACTGGTTGGCCACTTGCAGGAGGTACTGCAACAGCAGCAGCAGGCGCCTCTTCCTGCTCAGGAACTCCCTATATCATAAGCAACAATGAAATTAGGGCAGCTAACAAATTGAAGCATAAGATGTTAAAATTCTCGTCAACAAAAATCAAAAGTATGGCAGATATTACAACGAGAAACACATTTATATACCTTATGTTTCCAAACAAAGGGAGTAACAAGTAGTACAAACAAATACAATTCAGTAAATTGGCGCTAACTGCCATTCGATTTAAGGATCCCAAGAAAAATTAGGACTCATCCTCGAATAATAAACACTAATTACGGCAAAAAGGAATGGTGGCTTACAGAATACAAATACTCGACAGCCCGCTCTGGGTTGTTGAATGCAGCCCGTAGAGCACGCTTTACAGTGTCCTCGTCCCATGCTCCTCCACCCATTTCAAGGATTGATTGAACAGTTGATTCTAGATTGCCACCAGCAACAAGGTTTGACGCAGCTTGACCATAAGGATTTGCTTCAGTGCTAAGTTCAAATCACATCATAAGATACCATTCAGTGCCATTTCAAATCTTGCCAATTGAGAATGGTAATGTGGAAAATCAATAGGAGAATTTTATCAGAATTCTATATAGAATTTAGTATGTGAAACTCACGAAGCAGTAGGAGGAGCTGGAGAAGCTGTTGCAGTTGAAGCAGGTTCGCTTACATGCGCACTGTTACAATACACAACAGAAGAAAAATGACATCATCAACAACGATTGCCAGCAAGCTACAGGAACAATTTGGTCTCTTAGTATGTCAATCAGCCTCAAAATGGTTCATCGAGTTTCAGAAGGGTCACTCAGATATCAAAGTATCTTTTTAAGGTCAACGAGCACCAAGGTTGAGTTAATTTGCCATGCCAATTTGCAAGGCAGCACACACTCATCACCCCATAAATGTATATAAGCTAGAAATCAGCAGTCAAGAGGAAATCACTTGCTGATGCAGT
The DNA here is from genome assembly GCA_000970635.1 of Eragrostis tef. Classification (NCBI taxonomy): domain Eukaryota; kingdom Viridiplantae; phylum Streptophyta; class Magnoliopsida; order Poales; family Poaceae; genus Eragrostis; species Eragrostis tef. The sequence goes on from LAPY01001110.1 coordinate 136,644, forward strand.
TCTAGTAGTATAAACACATACATGTATATAAGCTAGAAATCAGCACTCAAGAGGAAAGTTTCTTATTCTCTTTTATAACTCAGCTCTTGAAAGGTGGTAAAGATAGCGCTCTATGCTGGCTAACATAGGTTACACCGTGTTGTGACACTCTTATTTAACTTTGGCCAAAAACATCCCTGCACCGCAACCCTGTTTGGCATACTCATTCCACCCAAATGTGATCCTAATTCCTAATTCTGCAAGCCAAGATGACTAAGCATACATTATGAATGCTCAAGGCACAACCAGATGCAACTGCTTAACTTGAATAAAAAAAATGTCTGTAGACACTAACCCTCCAAGCATGCAACTAATAAAGATTTGTTCCTCGCAACATGTTTACTTTGCCAACAACTGACAATCAAGAAAACTTAATAAGGTTAATCTAAGAATCAGACATCAATCATTCCAGTAAAGCAGCTCCGACATGAGCTTTCTTTTTCCAGCCTTCACGCATATACTTGCTTGGCCAATTTCTTCTCTGCCACAACAGACGTCTCAATGGAGATTGCTTGAAAGAGGGCGGCAACACCAATGTTGGTCCACGCCCCAGAGAGTTTTCATATTGTTCTCAGGCACATGGAGGTACATGTGCCTAAGAGAGCAAGAAAACAATATTTGAATTATCTGGGCCTCGGAGGTCCAGATCAGAGCTTAGCATACGAGCCATCCACATGTACAAGCCAGAGGTCTTCGACGGCGAACAAGACACACGTAAGAGAACATGGTGTCATGGCATAGGTGATTAAGGTGGAGGCTTTCCAATGGCGATCGCTGAAAAGATATGTTGATGGCAAGATCTTTTCTTCATGTAATTCTATAAGGTGGTGTTATTAAATTACAATTGTATTCTTACCCTCACTGTGAAATCTAATAGTAATCCTGAGTTTACCCGTACTGGAGGTAAAATCACAGTAATTCTATTGTGATTTTCCACCTACTGAGGGTAAACTCTGGCTTCATGTTGAAAAACTAGGGGTAAAATCACAGTTAAAAAAATTGAGGGTAAAATCACAATTAGAGTTTAGAGTGAGGGTAATTAACACAATTGCCCCTATAAATAGAAGTGGAAAATAAAACCAATATGAAAGCAGGGAAGCCTAAATGACTATACATCTTAGTATCAAACATGTGAAGGGCACATTTAAAGCATTAAAGGGTGAGCTAGATGTGCTTTAATTAAAAGAAGTGCTTGGAGAGCATCATGATTGCACCAAAAAGACGACTACACTTGCATTTTGCACTCATCTGTATTCCATTGACTGGTTTGAGTCAAGTTGAAATTGTGGGTAAAATGAAAGTGCCTAGACCAAGTGATATTGTAAAATCGATTCATTAGGATCACCCTTCCCATGTTTTCAGTTATAGTCTGAAAAGCTAGTTGTGCAGTCAAGAGTCAAGACCAACTAATGGAACTGATGGAACAGACCAACAGACAGGATGCACCATGCATCAGCTCCTCTACAAGTCCAAAATTGAATCAGAGTAGTTTTATGGCCTAATAGACCCCTCTGAGTTCTGAAACTCACAGGACCAAGCCTCAAAGTAAGCTTGGGAAACCGAATTGGTCACTCACCCTAAATTGACTAGGCAGGAAAAATGCAAAATAGCATATCTTTCGCAAGGTACAAATTAATGCATCAATAAAAGTATTTCCAAATATTTACAGCCAGCCTACCATTTTCATGACTCTACGAACAGTTATTGCTTAAATAAAAAACAGGTATAACAAAACTAAAAAGTTGATAATAAAGGTCATGCATATTCAGAATACAAAGTTCCAGTTTGCACCATATTAGTGCCCACTTACATGGACACAGGTCCTGCTGGTGGTTGAGTTGCAGGGGAAGCGGATATCACCCTATCAGCTGAAGTCTGCAAACAATACACGATTAAAAAATGAATTAGATGGTAGTGAAAAACGCACAATATGAAACATCAATTCACAAAAAAATAAATCAATTAAAGTCTAACAGCTTTGCGCATTTGAATGTGTTGCCTTATTAATAAATGTTTTCTTAACCACACAATCGGGTCAGACATTGTGTATCAAGAAAATAATTTTCTCAAACCTTCATAACCAAGAAAGTGAAAGATAGTCAAGGAAGCAAAGTTTAACAAAACGTCACTAGTATATTCTTCTTAAATAATGTCATAAAAAATTGAAAATCCAGAAATTGGTGGATAAGACCAACGGCTTCAGTGATTCAGCTCGTCTGTTTTATTGTGTGGTAAATGACTGTGTGGAGTACTATAGGAAAAGAAAATGCAGAAAGGCAATAATGACAGGACAAAATTATGCGTACCTGATTTGTAGGCTCCTTAGCAGTAGCTGAAGCAGCACTTGATGATCCCTTCTGCACAAGGTTGGTCCCAGTTGTCATTAAGAAATCTTATAATTGGTATAAAGGTTCAAGAGTTCGAAGCTCAAATACTACTAGCATGTATATCAAATGATAGTGTCATTGTGTGGATTCAAAAGTATAGTGAGCAGTGAGCTAAAAAAAAATTTCAAGACCTTTGATATAAGAACTACAAGTAACATACCTTGGATAACATTATGACGATGAAGTTGTTTTCAAGAACTTTGTTCTCTTCAAGTGTTGTCTCATTCTTTAGAACAGTCCCTTGATGAATAAGCATCTGTTGATCAGCTGGGTAAACATTTGGTCCTTGGGCACTTTCAATGAGCTTTTTAACGTCAGCAACCTATAAAAGAAATTGTAGTCACTTTCAAGCGCTATTTTGCATCCCTACTATATAAGAATCAGGGTTGAAATCCCAAGGAAAATAATCTTGTGGCACCTAGTATATAGACCCAAAAAAATCCAGCCATGATTAATGCTAAGATATGAGGTTTGGAGGAAAAATTCTACCTCTGCACAAGACGTACTTCTTCAACAGAAACAAAACCATTTGCAATGTTATTGTCACAATAATTCGCTAATTGAGACTGTTATTTAGTACATCCGACTTGTGATAAACGGCCCACTGCAAACAGATTGGCACCCACAACAAGCCCATGCCCTCTACACCACGCACAATCAAACGGTTGGTGCCCATCCAGTGGAAACGGCATAGCCCACCCGAGTGTCAGAAAGCAACCGAGCACATAGGCCCAATCCAACTCAACGACAGCTCCTACCGATCCACCATGCAGCGCCACCTTACCAGCAACCGGAAGCACATACGGCACCTCACACAGCAAACCCAACCCCACGTCTCTGTCCCCCGACTAAGAGATTCGCACCAATCCAGACCAAAATTCCGCGGCCATGGCCTCTCCACCTGACCGTGAGAAGCGCACTGACCAAACCCGCCGGCTCACGAACCCTAGCCTAGCCCTGGCCACGGCAAGCCCGCACCGTTTAACAACCGGACGGGTAGGCCAGGCCTAAAAACGCATCCGCGGGAACGAGCAGATTCGCAAGGAGCTGTGGCCGCAGATCAGGAGGAGGAGGAGGAGGGCGGCGGCGCCGTGGACGTACCTTGATGGAGGGGTCCACTTCGATCTCGAAGCTAGAGCCCTTGAGGGTCTTGATGGAGACCTTCATGGCGGCGCGGCGCCCGCTCCTCCGGGAAAGAAGACGAGGAAGAAGAGAGAAACGGCGGCGTTGTGGTGTGGTGGGGTAGAAATATAAAGAGAGGGGGCGATTTGAGAAGATCTTCCTCTTTCGCAGTTTAGACCTCCAGAGGGAGGGTATTTGACTATTTGTACAAGAGGGCTATTAAGGTTTCCGTAACTCTTTTTTTTTAAAGGAAGAAGTCCATTTTACTACCCTCAAGTATTCATGT
>LAPY01001111.1:0-12158 GCA_000970635.1 Eragrostis tef
ATAAAAATATAATAAAAAACGATTAAAAATAAAAAAAATTCGACTATGGTGCTCGACGGGCGGCCACGATGGGATTCTTCACGGCCCAAAGCCTGCCGTCGGGAACCGACTTAATGGGTCGACGTGCTCGCTGCGGAGGACGTCCACGACGTACGGATAGAGATGGCAATTCGGGGCCGGGTTTCGGGTACCCGGCGGGTACCCGACCCGATAGGGCAGGGTACGGGGCTGACTTTTCACCCATGGGTGCCCGACCCGAACTGAATCGGGTACGAGGACGGGTTTTTGTTCCCACCCGTGTGGGTGCCCCGTCGGGTACCCGAAATTAACATGTACGTAGCTTTCAGCCAAGCCCAGGAGAACTTTAAGCCCAACACACAAGCAAATCTCAACCAGGCAATCAGCTACCGGCCCATTTCAATCACACAGCCACCCACCAGCCCATCATGTTATCATTTAGGTGGCCCAACTCCATGGATCAGAATTAGGGGAGCAAGGGGAGCAGGTATGATTTCCTAAAGGAAAAAAAATGACTAGTTCAATCGGATGGCAGCGGGCCTGCAAGGGCGGCGGACGATAGCTCGTGCGGCCTTGCGAGCGACGCGCGGCCTCAGCTGGAAGCTCGCACGCGGCCATGCTTCTGGTCCTGCGCGGCAAGCAGGCATGGCGGGGATGCTGCCGTGGCGCGCGACCTCTTGCTGAGGCTCCAAGCGGATCTGCTCTGGCACCGCTCCCACGTTGAGTTGCCAACCAGAGGAAGAAGAAGGCGTCGAGGTTGGGGGCTGACTGCGAGAAGGAGCGAGCACCGTCACGAATCTGGGTTGTTTCAGTTCCACCCACCCGATCCCCACCCCGATACCGCCAGGTAGAGATTTTTACCCATAGATACAGGGCGGGTAGGGATTTTTACCCGACACACATGTCGGGGCGGGCATGGGTTTACGGAGGCGGCGTGTAGGAGCGAGAGGCGGCCCCATTTGTGTCATCGTATAAAAAATTTACAGCCCCATTTGAGAGATCCCACTAGATTCCGCTTCACCTGACATTGGCACTACGCAGAGCTACACCGATACCCTAGTTCATTTTGGTCTGCTGCTACAGTGTCAAAGCTATTGTAGTTTTATGGAACTGACACGAAAAGTTGCAATATTTAGATATACAACACAAATAGTTGTAGTTTTGTCAAAGTTACTCTAGATCGAAAGATATTTTACTTATCTTCCAGTGTCACTACCATATGAAGTATTTGTTTTTCTACATCACTACAAATAACAGTGCAGGCCATGGTTTGACCCCAAAAAGAAAAGTGTGCATCAACTCTATATAAGGTCTCAAACATATACATAGATGAAATATTGACTAGCATTATCCAGGCATCATTGTGTCAGAGTTGCGGGGGTAACTTCAATCCTGCAGCAGCTGGTGAAGTCATCCGCGCATATCAACCTAAAAATCCAATACATGACGATATTCTCAGAAAAAATATCATGAAATAGACATATCATATAAATGTTATACACATACCAGAATATCCACCTAAGATAATGTTTCTAGTGTCAACAGTCAACACCATGTGTTGTCGCACCCTTGTTACCAGCTAAGTACTCCACGCCCCTCCAAACCCCAAAGGATAGCTTTTAAATTGTTTTTTGCCTAGACAAATTTAGACATCTTGTGGACATATATCTTGTGGTAGTGTTGACACTCCTATTGACACACCAAAAGAAGATTTATGTATATTGAGAAAATAAAATTGGTAATGGTTTCCATAAGAAGATATCATGTATTTGCCAGCATTCTTTCCCCACATGCTGTTTGTTTCCCAAGTTCAGCAATCTACCATGACCTTTGAATCGCCCAAGAAAAGGTGTAAATAATGTTGCCCATCTGAGATGGATACAGCAAAAATACAATAGAAAAACTCAGCTTACTCCAGATTAGATGCCATTTTGGACAATACGACGCCCATGATAGAAGTACATGTTATACAATCATCCATCAATGCCAAAACAATTAAATACAAATTATTTCAAAATGCATTTGCATCATGCAATTTCAGGAGTCTTTGCCTCACTTTACCCAAGCATGTAAACTGATTGCGCCATTGACGCATATCCTTGGGATATGATACAGGTCCCACATCAAGCCGACTGGGGAGTGGCTGGCTGGGTAATCGTGATCATATAACATGAGTGATCGGTTAAGTAATTCTTTCAGCTATGACGAACATGGGAGGCTAAATCAATTATACGAGCTGACAGCTTAACTAATAGGCAAGTTACAACGGAACGCGTGACACTATGAGAACCAAGAACCTAGTCGTCGAGAAGAAAAGACTGAGGACAACAATTTCAAGGAGAGATTAAAAGTGCTGTAAGAGTTCTCGTAAGAATCTACCTGCTCAATATTCAGAACCATCAGAAAGCTTTACGGGCAACATAATAGTTCTCTTAACTTGTCCAAGTAGATCGTGAACTTCAAGCTACAACAAAGAAAGCAATGAAAATTTTATTTTTAACCATAATTTCAAAATTGATCATTCTTCTTGTTGTAACTATAATAGTAAACACACCTCAAAATCATTCACCTGCCCTGTCTCATCCAGGGAAGCCATACCAATGGAGAGAAGAAAATCTTCAAACTATCATTAAAAAAAATGGACCATGAAGACAATTATAGCTAGTAGTAAATGGATCCACCGACACAAAACATGTTTACCTCAGGTAGGCAACAAGTCATCCCTTGGATCGAGGTAATGACATTTCCTCGTCTGACACCACGCTTCTCAGTAGTAGATTGAACAATCACCTACAGATCGAAGGATTTGTTATTCTACACCGACAAAACATATCGGGAATTTGGTGTTTTTACCCCTGGTTTCAAAGCCAAACATATCTATTGAAATTCTGTATAATACCTCATCCACTATAAAACCATTGTCAATGCCATAATCGCAACGGAGACGCTCATGGTGTGCCATGTCCATAAGGAACATCGACCTTAAATACATACCAAGAACGGGACGAGCAATACGGCTGCAATAATTTAGGTAAAGACACTGAGCACAAAATTGAGCTATGATTTTTTTTTATTCTAATACAGTGGAAGCAGCTCCGTAGTAAATAAGCTTAGACATAACAGATGCAATAATTTAAGTAAACAAATTTAGTGTAGGCATGTTTAAGGATACTGTTCCTTGAGAAAAAAGATGCAACATCCATTTTGGATAGTATTACATGAGGCCAAGTTTTTTTTTTCATATCCTTGTTTTAATCTTGCTATCAAAAGTCACCAGCTCTGAAGCAAGCTGCACTTGCCCCCTTGCTGGCTTGTTGAATGGAGCTAGACCTTAGCAACAGTTTACAACACTTAACACCATTTTTATGTCCGGAGAAGCAACTTAAGTATAAACATATGCTATCATGTTGATGGTTATGACAAAAAGGAGATAGCAGAAGCAGGAAACGAAACAAAGCCATAGTTAGTCCACATCTCAACACATTTGCGGATAATTGTGCCACTAAGAACAGCCGGATCTTGGGTCATCATCACATGTTATCCCAACAACATTCCATGCATCATTAATCACCAGTCCTCCTATGCCACACTGCACCAAGGAAACACTGCAGAGTTAACAATTAGCGAAGACATAGTGCATCAGGAGACCACACAGATATGATTGTTACCGGACAGAGTTTACAGTTGAGGAACAGAAAGTGCTCTTCTTCTAGGCAAGTGATTGTCCCACGGCAAAGCTTCAGGGACAACTGTTCGTCCCTACCCACAACTAACACCTTATCACCATAGCATGGGATACCTCCATAACGAGGGTGTTCCATCTCAAACATTGTTTCCACATCGATCTTCAGCACAGCAAGTTGATAGCGTTCACTGAAGAAAAGCATATCTCCATCAAAAATACCATTGTTCGGCAAATGAACTGCCTTTGGCACATGGACTGCAAACTGCAGAGAGGGAGAAATATACAGTTACATCAACTGCGTGTAAGAGTTAAGATTAGGAGAAGGATGAAAATGGACTGAGAAAGCACACTAGAGTAGTAAGCACAAACTAGCCTTAGAGAGACTTTGTGCCCATTAAATAAGATGGCAGAACTTAGCATGCATAACAAGATCCCAAAAAATATACATTTAGCGTAAATGGGCAGTGTGTTGAACTTTTTGGTTGATATTTATACAGGAGATAAAAAAAATGGATTTGTCAAAGGTGCATGGGGAATAAAGCAAAAACAGGCAACAAAAACATGAGCTATCAAATTAGAGCAGGCTCAATGAAAATCATTTAGCAATCAGGGAAATCTTGTCTATGACATAACAAATACAATAAAGCAAAACAGCTAGTACCTTGGGTATAGGGTCGTACATTTCATCATATGCGGTGCAATAAGCAATACGATATGAAGTCAGTATCCAAGCGTTTCTCTTCTCCAAGTCCCAGCGGATGATCATGCCACTGCATCCGAGAATCTTCCTCCCATCTGCAAATTAAACACATTCATCAAAGAGACGTTAGGGCCTCAGGGGGGATTGGGCTTCTTGGATTGGTTTAGTCTACTTTACCAGGTGAGGTGGATGAAACGTGGACAAGCCATGGCGCCCCAGCAAGGTGCTTCTCTACAGAGAGGGCTTCTGAATTAGGACAGCCTCGTTCCCTCCTTAGCGTGGGAAGATTTGAAGCAAGACCTGTAAAAAAAAAGAAAAAAAAAAGAAAAGAAGAGAGAGATAGGTTTAGGGGCAAAGACAAAATAATTGAACTAGAGTACTGGGAAGCTGAATCATACGGCTGCTAGGCTCCAATTGGGGTCCGGCGGTGGTCGAGGCGAGGGAACCATCTCCAACTCCTCCAAGCGCAGCTGGCTTCGGCTCGAGGTCGTTAGGGCGCCAACGTTTTTGCCCCTTGCGGCATCCAAGCTCAAGCAGTGACGCCATGTCCAGCGTCAGCCCCAGCTCTCTTGCTCTCGACCGGGTGAGTCTCCCGGCAGCCGCCTCCGCTGCCCGGCTTCCCCTTCCCTTGATTGGGAGCCGCCGTGATCCCCAGAACAGTCTGAATTCGAGAACACGAACAGGCAAAATCAAAATTCGACTCAAACATCAAGCGCAATCACGGCATCAAACAGATCGGGACACCTACCTGTCGCCTTGGCGCTCCTGCCGCCGGTTGCGCCAGGACCCATGCTTGGGAGGACAAATAATCGGGGAAAAAAAGATGGGAGGGGTTTGGATTAGGGAAGGCGGAGGAGAGACGATGGGGGTGGAGAGGGAATATAACAAGAGAGATTTCCTTCGGAGCCATTGGAAAAAATGCTCTTACCACAGAGCCACTCTAGAAAAGTTCAGTTCCCTTCTGTGCCACTAATTGATTTTTCCCTGATAGCCACTACGGTGAGTTCCGTCATGTGAAATGGTTGCTCCAGTTCATTTTGTGTTTTTTTGGGCAAAATGGCCATTTAGCCCTTAAGTGCAGGAATCAAGACGGGCCTAGTAACTTGGACCTAGGTGAGAACTTGTTGACCAGCCTCTCTCTACTCTCTCGTTCTCCTCTCTCTCTCCCTGGAAACGTAGAACAGCAGGCGGCGGACGTCAAAGAGCCTCGACACCCAAGTCCTCACCTCTAATCCGGCCACATCAGGTCCAGATCGTGGAGAGTAAAATTAGGATGGGCTAGGGGCGGTCGTGCTTGAGTTGGATCTGGTGACCCAAGGTTGATTCGAGGTGCCAGATGGGGAACGAACCTGAGTCTGCTCTTCTTTCAATGTCGTGTTTTTTGCATAGTGTCTGTGAATGTGCACTAAGTAAAATCATAAACCTTCAAATTTTTGAAACCTATTTTGTGTTCATCTGTAGGATGGACCCAAATTCGGGTTTTAAATTGAAATGTCGAATCTTGAGTTCAACTGCTAGGCCCGATTGCAAATGGTACAGCTTCTCGAAGGTTGTAGATGCTGATTTGACAAATTATAAAGATTTGGTTGATGATATTTCGAATGAGTTTCCCGCTCGTTATGGCGAGGTAGTATCACTGTCCTACTTCTGTGCTAAGTCGCGATCCCACATAAGGTAGTATCACTGTCTTACTTCTGTGCTAAGTCGCGATCCCACATTGCTCTGACATGCGACCAAGAATTGGTTGCAATGTTTAGAAACCATATTGATAGCAAGGTCATTCGCTTGTCAATTACTCATCAAGCACCCACATGTGATCCTATCTATTTACCTGAGTGGAATTATCCTAAGAAAGAGGAAGTGTCCACTGTAACTGAAATTGAACTTGAAAATGTTACCCCTGAGCCGTTACAACTACCACCCCCATCCAACTCAGTTAGAACTGAGGCAAGTCAACCAGCTGAGGAAGGTGTGAGTGAACCAGAGAATGATGATAATTACCTATTAAATCCAGAACCAGAGAATGAGCATGTGGGTGTTGATGACGAAGGACTTTACAATGACAATGCAAGCGGGCCTGATCAAGTTCTTGACAGTGAAATTGAGTGTAGTACCGAATCTGATTCTGACTCTGAGGATTCATCATCTGAGGAGGATGAAGACGATTTGGCAATAAAGGAGCATGTTCCACCACCATTTCCTGCAATTGCATATGATAAAAATGATCCACCCATGCATGTTGGAATGATTTATGCAAATATGGATGAGTTTAGAGTGGCTATTATATCACATGCAATTAAAAACGAGTTTGAGTATGACATTAAGAAAAGTGATCCAGGGAGATTCAGAGCACAATGTTCTGCCAAAGGAGATGGTTGTAGGTGGAGAATTCATGCATCAAAAATTGGTGATGGAGTGTCAATAAAGGTAATGGTCACAGTTTTGTTCCTCTTATATGTATTATTGTGCTCATGGTGTTACATGTTTCACTATTGTAATTGTTTCCTATCATTCTGACAGGTAAAGAAAAATCCCCATCGCCATAATTGCCATAGTACAAGAAGAATTGGAATGTCAAAGAATGCAACAAAGTTTTAGGTCTGTGAAAAGGTGAAGGATTGGCTTGTAGAGAATGCTAGTCTAGGAGCAACAGAACTTCAAAGAAGGATCAAAGATAAGTTCAAGATCATTGTCCATTACAGGAAAGTGTATACAGGTAAGGAGCTAGCATTGCAGCAACTTTATGGTGACTGGGACAAAAGTTTTGATAACTTGTATAGATTCAAAGCAGAGGTTGAGAAATCATGCCCTGGTAGTGTTGTTGTTATTGACCATCACAAAATCAGTAATAAGGACAGGTTCAGGAGGTTTTTCCTTGCATTCAAGCCTTGTCTTGATGGGTTTTCTAGAGGATGCAGGCCATATTTGGCAATAGATAGTACATTTCTCACAGAAAAGTTCAAAGGCCAGTTAGCCACAGCCTGTGCAGTAGATGGGCATAACTGGATTTATCTCGTTGCTTTCAGTATCATGGACTCTGAAACGATTGAGAACTGGATTTGGTTCATGGAAAGGTTACGAGAGTCCATAGGAATTCCTAAAGGTTTAACCTTTTGTACTGATGCCGGGCAAGCAATTAAGGTGAGAGTTGAACAAGTATTCCCTGAGGTAGAACATAGGGAATGTATGTTCCACCTAGTGAACAACTTCAAGAAAAGGTATCATGGTAAGGTATTTGATGACCACCTCTGGTCAGCTGCATACTCCTGGCATCCATATATGTTTGATAAGCATTGGCAAGCGATGGAAGATGCCAAACCAGAAGCTATGGAATATCTAAGGCAAAATCACAGCAAGCTATGGACAAGAAGTCAGTTCGCAACACTATCCAAAGTCGATTATGTGACCAATAATGTGGCTGAAAGCTTCAACAATTGGATAAAGGCTCACAAAGGACTGAATGTGGATGATTTCATGGATACTTTGAGACATATGTTGATGCTCAAGTGGAAAACAAGGAGAGATGTGTCACTGAAGATGAATGGAAAAATTTTGCCACACATAGTGAAGAAGCTTAAGGAGGACACTAGAAATCTCGATATAGAAGTCAGTTCTACCTCAGGTGCAGTAGCAGAAGTGGTAGCAAAGGGTGGTACTGGGTTCAGGTTTGTTGTCAATTTAGAACAAAGAACTTGTACTTGTAGAGAATGGCAAGTTTCCGGCAAACCTTGTGCACATGCTATTGCCTTCATCACCTAAATTCGAAATGAAAAGGTTGAGGACTACGTGGATATGTACTTTTCAGTTGATAAGTTCAGAGCTGCATATGAAGGGGTAATCCCTGCTTTGCCTGACAAGTCATTGTGGCCTAAATCATACCATGGTTTCTTCATGTATCCTCCTCTTCTCAAAGCAACAGCTGGTAGAAGGAAGCAACAGCGGTACAAGGGGTCCAACGAGGGAAGAACAGGCAATAAAGGACGCCACAGATGTCCAATATGTAAGGAATATGGTCATCATTGGCACAACTGCAAAGATGGAGATCCAGAAGATATTGCAGCTATGCTTGCTGAAAGAGGGCCACCTAAGAGGAGAAAGAAAGTAGCAGAAGCCCCAACAGAGCTCAGGGTTGTGGTTGCAGCATCTTCTGTTGCGCCAACCATGGTTTTTCCACCACCAAGGTAAATGCATATAATTCTTATAATTTAATTTGCACCAAAATATATACTTCTCTAACTGCAATGAATGTTTCAATACAGTATTCCTACTCTACCTAGGGGCCACAAAACTAGCATTGCAGCAACTTTATGGTGACTGGGACAAAAGTTTTGATAACTTGTATAGATTCAAAGCAGAGGTTGAGAAATGCCCTGGTAGTGTTGTTGTTATTGACCATCACAAAATCAGTAATAAGGACAGGTTCAGGAGGTTTTTCCTTGCATTCAAGCCTTGTCTTGATGGGTTTTCTAGAGGATGCAGGCCATATTTGGCAATAGATAGTACATTTCTCACAGAAAAGTTTAAAGGCCAGTTAGCCACAGCCTGTGCAGTAGATGGGCATAACTGGATTTATCCCGTTAGCCACAGCCTGTACAAGTGGTCCAACGAGGGAAGAACAGGCAATAAAGGACGCACAGATGTCCAATATGTAAGGAATATGGTCATCATTGGCACAACTACAAAGATGGAGATCCAAAAGATATTGCAGCTATGCTTGCTGAAAGAGGGCCACCTAAGAGGAGAAAGAAAGTAGCAGAAGCCCCAACAGAGCTCAACGTTGTGGTTGCAGCATCTTCTGTTGCGCCAACCATGGTTTTTCCACCACCAAGGTAAATGCATATAATTCTTATAATTTAATTTGCACCAAAATATATACTTCTCTAACTGCAATGAATGTTTCAATACAGTATTCCTACTCTACCTAGGGGCCAGAAAAGGGGAGTTCAAAAAACCTCACAATCTGCAAGTACAGTCAAGTATGTCACTAATTCAGAATTTTTATTAGCTACCTGAAATATGATTCGTTAATGTAATGAACTAAGTAACAGGTCCATATCATGCCAAGGCTCAAACCAACCTGAGCCACTGCCCATTTTGTTCCCTCCATTGAGCCAGGTAGAGCAATCAACACCTCCAGACAAGAAAAAGAACAAGCTCAAGAAAGACAAAAAAAAGGTGAAGCGCAATGTGAAGGAGAAGAAGAAGAAAGGGCCACCAAAGCGAAAACCTATTGATCCAACCTCTGCAGAAAGTCCTGCGACGAACAAAGGGACACCAAAGAGAAAATTGACTAATCCAACCCCTCCGGACAGTCCAGCGATGCGAACGAGAAGCAAGCTGAATCTCGATGTGTGACATTGTCGATGGCATTTGTATGCAGTTGTTTGTCAAAGTTGGAGCTTGCAAGCTCTGAAACTTGTCTGATGTTATTTTGTGTGTTTTGTGCCCCTTATTTGGCATGACTGAACATGTGCACTTCGAAAGTAGTCAGTTTTATTGTTTTATCATTGTTGCTTGTTGCTGGTATATACTACTAGCTCACTAAGGTGTCCGTACAAGTTTATCTATCCATTTAAAGTGACTGCTACAACCCTTTATAAAGCGGGACGGGAGAGGCAATGGCGCCAATTTAGCCGCCAAAACGAAAACCAGAACAGGACCTGGCGGTGGAATGATCCAAAAATAAAGTTGTTTGATAACCAGGGGCATGGTAGTCATTTTCACGTACAGATAATTGCCGTCTTGCCAATACTTCACGGTAGTGGCTGTCAAGGGCAGAAAAAACTCAACTAGTGGCACAGAAGGAAATTGACCTTTTCTAGTGGCTCTGAAGGTAAGAGGATTTTTTCAGAAGCCCCAACAGAGCTCAGGGTTGTGGTTGCAGCATCTTCTGTTGCGCCAACCATGGTTTTTCCACCACCAAGGTAAATGCATATAATTCTTATAATTTAATTTGCACCAAAATATATACTTCTCTAACTGCAATGAATGTTTCAATACAGTATTCCTACTATACCTAGGGGCCACAAAACGGGAGTTCAAAAAACCTCACAATCTGCAAGTACAGTCAAGTATGTCACTAATTCAGAATTTTTATTAGCTACCTGAAATATGATTCGTTAATGTAATGAACTAAGTAACAGGTCCATATCATGCCAAGGCTCAAACCAACCTGAGCCACTGCCCATTTTGTTTCCTCCATCGAGCCAGGTAGAGCAATCAACACCTCCAACAAAGAAAAAGAACAAGCTCAAGAAAGACAAAAAAAAGGTGAAGCGCAATGTGAAGGAGAAGAAGAAGAAAGGGCCACCAAAGCGAAAACCTATTGATCCAACCTCTGCAGAAAGTCCTGCGACGAACAAAGGGACACCAAAGAGAAAATTGACTAATCCAACCCCTCCGGACAGTCCAGCGATGCGAACGAGAAGCAAGCTGAATCTCGATGTGTGACATTGTCGATGGCATTTGTATGCAGTTGTTTGTCAAAGTTGGAGCTTGCAAGCTCTGAAACTTGTCTGATGTTATTTTGTGTGTTTTGTGCCCCTTATTTGGCATGACTGAACATGTGCACTTCGAAAGTAGTCAGTTTTATTGTTTTATCATTGTTGCTTGTTGCTGGTATATACTACTAGCTCACTAAGGTGTCCGTACAAGTTTATCTATCCATTTAAAGTGACTGCTACAACCCTTTATAAAGCGGGACGGGAGAGGCAATGGCGCCAATTTAGCCGCCAAAACGAAAACCAGAACAGGACCTGGCGGTGGAATGATCCAAAAATAAAGTTGTTTGATAACCAGGGGCATGGTAGTCATTTTCACGTACAGATAATTGCCGTCTTGCCAATACTTCACGGTAGTGGCTGTCAAGGGCAGAAAAAACTCAACTAGTGGCACAGAAGGAAATTGACCTTTTCTAGTGGCTCTGAAGGTAAGAGGATTTTTTCCAATGGCTCTAAAGGAAATCTCTCATATAACAAGCCCCAGCGAGCGAGACCGAGTCGACCTTTGTATCCAGAGGGACGGACACGTGGGCCGTATTGCAGGATTACGAAAGGCTGTAAACGAGCCGAGCTCGAGCGCGCCTGGGCTCCTCAAGCTCCAGCTCGATTGGACCTCAAGCCGAGCGTGAGAACCCACCGAGCCTGTATGTGGGCTCCAACTGTAAAAAAAATAATATTCTTTTAAGTTTTTATTTACAAACTCTCCGACTTACCTTTAGACATCACGTTTGGGATTCACCGTATTCAAAATGTTTGAGCAAATATTATTCATTTTTTAATAACATGTTTTAGTATTAAAGATGGTTTAATCGTGACATATTTGTATTAAGATTTGTAAAAAAAATTAAATAAGACGAACAATCAAACATGATAACAAAAGGTCAAAAGACACAACTATTATAGGATGGAGGCAGTAAGTTTTTATTTGTGAACTCTTCCTATGTATTTATGAACTTTTAACACTAAGGGTTTCATTTTGTAGTTTTTAAGAGTGTCATGCAAATGAAATACTCTCCTCCGATGTAGTTTCGTAATGTTATTTTCTAAGCTTGTAGTACTCCCTCCGTTCCTTTTTATAAAGGATTGGAGGGTTCAAAATTTGTCCCTCTTTATAAGGGATTGTAGAGGCTAGGTGAGTCCCACGCTTTGGATTTTTCCCATCTCTCTCTTCCTCACCCACCTACCACGACCGGACCTTATCCACTCCTGCCGCAACCCATAGCCCGCGCCGCTGCAGCTTCCCGACCAGCCGCCG
>LAPY01001111.1:93542-108137 GCA_000970635.1 Eragrostis tef
AAAATCGTCCGCGATGAAGGGCCTACTGAGCTCTACAGAGGCTTAACACCAAGTCTCATTGGAGTGGTACCATATGCTGCAACCAATTACTTCGCCTATGACACCTTGAAGAAGGTGTACAAGAAGATGTTCAAGACAAATGAAATCGGCAACATTCCCACACTACTCATTGGGTCTGCTGCAGGAGCTATCTCAAGCACTGCTACATTCCCTCTTGAGGTCGCTCGCAAGCAGATGCAAGTAGGAGCTGTTGGCGGGAGAAAAGTTTACAAGAACATGCTTCATGCTCTCCTGAGCATTCTTGAGGATGAAGGAGTTGGGGGCCTTTACAGAGGGTTGGGGCCGAGCTGCTTGAAGTTAGTGCCTGCTGCTGGGATTTCATTTATGTGCTACGAGGCTTGCAAGAAGATACTGATTGAAGAAGAGGATCAGTGAAAGCATCCAGCTGCGTGTCCTCATGGGCTCAGTTTTGCGACATTCTGACAGTGGGCGTCTTTCGGTCTTTCTATGGATTAGCCAGTGCTGGGAACTGGATGACACATAATTTTGAGGCTGCTGCTGCAAGCTGCAGTACTTACCCTTTTTGTATTCGGTGTGGTATGATAAAATTAACTCTGTTCCCGGATTACGTCCGGATACTGCATGCGTAGAAAGCATGCGCTCGCAAATCCATTGCTGGATTGTATGAAATCATTGAAATGCCATCTGCAATCATAATTCACGAGTGGTGAAGCTGCAACTATTGTTTAGTGTAGAACTTCAAGTTCCCGGCAAAGTTTCATATGCCTGTTTTCTGGTTATACAATCTTTCAGTTAACTAACCACAGCATCAGCCAATCGTACCGTGTAACATGTATGATCTCACAACAGTTCAATTTTCAGTAACATCACAAAACATGAAAATTTCACGTTAGAAGCTACTCAGGCCAACAAATGAAATTTATGATAATGCCACACAAACAATTGAACACGCCAACCACATTACATATTCGAGCATCAACGCCACGCAGTTCTAACTAGCTCTGCTCCTCGCCATCTCCCACGGCTGCCTCTCCAGCTGCCGCGGCCATTAACTCATCAAAGTTGTCCGTCTTTCCCAACACTATCTCAATCTGTAAAAAGAATGCCGCATGAAAATGAACAAATCGGAATATGAAACAGATTGGTTGATATAATCAGAAACCGTCATATGGATTCAGATTGTTCTAACCTTAGCCTTTTGGATCGACCGGCCACTCGTAACGTCAAGGATTTCAACGGTGGACGTCCTAATCTCTGCACAGGTTAAGGGGAGAAAGTTCAGCATAAGCACGATGAGGCTTGAAGAACAACAGTGACGTGATCAAGAAAGAAAGAAAGAGTTCCTACTCTTCTCAATGGCAAGACCGCTGTTCTTCAGAATCTCTGCAATGGTAACAACCGTTGATATGGCTGCACGAAAATTAAACAGGTCTGTTAGGTGATAAACCATATTACAAAGCATGACCCTCGATCCACTGCCAAAAAGTTCTAATGTGAACTACACTGTTTAGAGACAGTTCTGCTTGATTTAAAGAGGCTGAATTCTTTTTAGATTCAGTCGACGCGATGAGCTGGGCCCTATAGGCTGTTGTAAGACACGGTGATCTGGTGAGCACTTCTATTAGCAGTACGATCGAAACAATGCCGCATTGCAGAAGTTAAACAGCATCGATACAACAAGGGATTGATGACAAACTGAAATATTCAGAATCTCAGAGACGTGGATATGAAGTTCAGAAATAAATTGTGCAGTATGTTATTTGTGGATGAGTCACATAATTATGGTTGCAGAAAGGGGGTGAGGAGAGGAGGGACGCACCCAGCCCGAGCGCGGATAGCTCGACGTCGCCGTGCTGCTGCATATACCTCTGCACAAGACGAAACGAGATCATCAGGCATCAGCATTCACCTGCCGCCGAATAAGCCATCACTGGAGAGCCGATCTATCGGAGGGTAATGGGTAATGTACCTTGGCGAGGTTGACGTAGAAGAAGAGCGGCTTCTTGGAGTTGGAAACCTGAATCCTGTTGCCTCCGGCGGCCTTCTGCTCCTGCACCTCGCCGCCCGCCGCTGTCGCCGCCTTGTCGCCTGACATGGTGAACCTGATCGATCGATGAACAAACGATCCGAGAGGGCTCGATCTTCTTGCGGAAGGGGATGGGGCGCGTTGGAAGAAGTTGTTGATCGTGGGGGCGAGCTGGTCAGACAAGGAGTCCGTCCGAGTCCGACTCCACGCGCCTACCGAGGCCGTTCCCGTTCCATTCTGTTTCTGGATCCGGCCCAGTTGGCCCATACAGCAGAGCTCCAATGGGTCGGGACTGGCCCGTGGGTCGAATGGCACCAAGCTTTCTGCTCACCCGTTCATGATTTTCTCGACTCGACAGACAGTGCGTTCTCCATTTTTCTTCATTCCACCATGCTCACAAATCGTCCTATCATAGTATCATACGCTTATAAATGAAGAGAAAATTGTCTGTAGGGGAAATGGGTTTCTTTGTTTGAAAGGACTATCATACACTTATAAATTAATGGAAATTTATGTGTAGGGAATACGGTTCAAAATTCTGTCTGTACGAAATGTAGGCCAGCCATTAATAAAAGCACCATCCCCTCAACGCCACTTCTAACCGGATTTCTCTCTCCAAAATACAAACTGGCTCCGCATCTCATTTTTGTTTCTCCAAATTGCCCTTGCCTGCCCGTACCAAGCCGTGACCACCAACTGAGGGCAGCGGTGCATCTTCTGAAGTCCGGCGGCGGCGCATCTTGCTGCAGGGCGGCGCTCGCGCTGGGAGGGAGGGGAGGCCGCGCTTGCCCGACCGGCCGACCCGCCGCCGCCGCAGGAGGGGCTCGGGCGCTCCCCGTCCGCGCCATGAAGCTCGTACGTAGCACCACAAAATTGTAGGCATGTGCTGCGATTGAAGCTTTTCCTGTAGAGCTGAAAGCTTTCATTGTTCGATTGAAGCTTTCCTTGTCTGATTGAATGGAGAACAGCAGACCAAAAGTGCAAGCAGGAATGGTGGCTGATCCAGCAGGACTTGCTTGAGCTTTAGACATGTAGAGCTGAAGCTTTCTTTGTAAAAGGACTTGCTGGAGGCACAACGAGCTGGCAGGACGGCGCGACGCATGCGGCAGGGTGAGCTGGCGTGCTGGCGTGACCCGCAGCCGCAGGGGCGCTCGCTCCTCCGTGCCATGGTCGATGCGCCGCAGGCAGGGGATGCGTCTGGCTGCGGCCGGAGGGGCATTCTAGGCAGAGAAAAGCAGGATGAGGCGGGATTCGGTGTTTCGGAAGGGGGGACGCGTTCGCGAGTGGTGTCCCACAGAAGCAACCTTTACTAATAACGGTTTCAGAGATGGTCCTCTTTACGAGTGGGATGAGAGAAATTATTGCTACAGAATGTTCAGCAGGCAAATAATAATATTTCTTTTGCGAAAAATAATTTGTGGAACACAAAGATTTTTAAAACTACTTCTACAACTTTTGTTTTGTCAACAACACGATGGGCTAACTCGTTAACCAAACCGGTACATGCGCACAGGAGCCGCGGCGGCGACTCGGAAGAAGCCAACGCCGGCCCCCTCGTCTCCGGCGACGAACGGCGGAGGAGGGAGGCCTGGCATCTCGACGTCCAGTTTGTTTTTTCATTGGTTTAGATAGGTAGGTTTTCTCACGTTGGCCGTTTTTTACGGCGGCGACGGTGCTTGTTAGGGTTAGGGTTTCTCTAGTGATTCGGTCGAAGAGGGTGACGGCATTGTCAAGTTCGTCGGCATAAAGCACTGGAAGAGGATGCATCTTGACGGTGGTGGCGAGTCGAAGGTGCCATCATTGATGAAGAATAAGGTACTCTGGCTCTTCCTTTGTCTTGTCATGGTTCTTCATGACCATGACTGTGGGTTAGTGAGATTTTGGTTTTCGGTGACATTCATTTGGATGTTGGTCGGATTAGTGTTTTCTCATTGTGAATTCGGTAACGGAGGCGACGGTGAGCTCGGTCACGGGCTCGATGGCGACGAGTTCTTCGTATTTACATGTGAAATATCACTCTACCCCTCTTTTGCGAAAGGGTTGGGTTTTAGTTTTCTCCCGTCAGAGATAAGAATGGCAGTGGTGGATGGTGAGATGGCTGTGTTCTTTCAGATCAGAGTTCTCGTCTGTGGCATATCTGTCTGGGATGATGATTCTAGATGGTGGAATTTATGGCTCTTTTAAAGTTTCTTATCTCCCATCAATGGAATTAGCGTTGATCAGGATGTTTTTGTAATCAAGAGGTGTAATATGCTTCATTATTAATAAAATTCTTTTTTTGCAAAAAAAAGATTTTTAAACTTTTTTCATTGATTAAACTGTTGAGATAGATACTTCACACATGGAATGGTACACACCCATTTTCACACCAAGATATCTTTTTCAAAGACTTTTTTTTTGCGATTACACATAACTAATTTGTGGTACACAAAGATTTTTGAAATTTACAAACCCTACTCCTATTAGCACCTTTGACGACTGAGAAATCTTTAAGTTTGACGAAGTCACCACTAGCGACTTGCTGTCAACAGCTACATCTCTTACGCTGAAATCACAAATGCCGTTAAATCTTAAAAAATTCACTTTCACCGAGAGTCGATCCCAGGACCTAAGGTGCTATTGAGCCTCTTGTAACTATTAGGCTACAGACCTTTTTGCTCTTTCCAAGGATCATACACGAACGTGTACATACTAAACACACACACACAGAGAATTTCCCAAATCTGGACGTGCAAACTAGCCAAGCTAAAGGAGTCCTTTTCATTTGTCTCAAGGTTAAAGCATTTTAATTTTCGTAGCGCGCATGATAAAAAAGCTAGCACGTGCCGTGACCATAATATTATTAGGTAGCTGTCATGATAACATCGAACAGAAAAGGGTGACCCCTAAAAATGGATCAGTTCAGGAAGTGATAGGTAAAGATTGCACCCCTAAAATGGCTCAAATAAAAAATAAAATAGTACCTATCCTAATCTTTGATCCGATTCTCAGCACTGTTGCACGTCTAAAATGGCCAAAATAAAAAAGTACTAATTGATGTACTAATAATAGATCTGATTCAACATAATGAGGTGAAGATTGCACGCTTCTCATGTCTCAAATAAAAATGCAATACCATTGAACCAAGCAACACAAAAATACATAATGTAGGAGGGAGTACTAATCTTCAATCTTATCGGCACAAAGAGCTATATACAGATTGCACGCTTAAAATAGCCCAAATTAAGTGCATACTTTCAAAGAATAGGTAAATCTTATTTCCAAATATTTGTTTTTTTTGCAAGAAAACCATCACAGATTATGCTTTAAACAGTTAACACCTATGGATGTTTGTCAAAGATAAATGATATGTTTAGTTTCGTCATGGAAATGATTTCATATGACTATTTTCAACAGGTTTAAATAAATAAATAACAAGTTAACAATCAACGGCATATAGTTGAGATCGTATTCATCAATGACCAGTATAAATGAAAACAGAACAAAGGCAGTACCTTTTTGAGCGGTGTTTTGTGACCTCTGTAAACACGGCCTCAAAATGAAATCATGGGTGCTGAATGAACCTTCCCTTTTGTTTACTTAGGGCCTAGGCCGCCACACTATGTATTCGGCCGTTGTCATGTTCACTATGACAATTGTTGGCGTTTGCAGAATTTTTGAAGTTTCATGTGTCACAAGCACCAAACATTTCTCAAGAAAATATATGGCCACACTTCTAGAGACTACAAATATTTGTTATACACTGTATAAATTAGTTAAGATAAATTGGATAGTGTCTAGTCCCTTTAATCAGAATATCAATTGGATCACGCTACTTTACTTTTAACTTTTATGTGAGCCTGTCTGTTTGAGTGTTGCACACCGACCAACTTGTTAAAAAGCTCGCACTATCCGAACCCACTGCACAATTTCTGTTACTCCTCCGGTGCAAACTATGGGCTGCCGCTCCGAAAGACCCAGTGCACAATCCGAACCCAACTTGTTAAAAGCTCGCACTATCCGAACCCAGTGCACGATGTTCTAAAGAAAACAATTGCTATTGTTGGATGGACATGGAACTCCGCATGACTACAAGCGAAGTACCACAAGTATCATTTTCTGTACTCTCCAAAGATCGTAACTTGTAATGTAGGTTCAAGATCCATGACGCACTGGATACGGATGTCATCAAGTTGTGCTAGTGGTCCACTTATTACTTGTTACTCGAATGGTCATCCCACAGCTCATTTGCTAAGAAAGTAGCTAAAGTAATTGCATGGGCTAACGTATCAGGGCCTATGCTGGTTTTATTATAACCTACTAAGGCGACGTGTGATGGTTTTTTTTTTTTGCTGCTGATAAGGCACAAAGCAAAAACATAGCCGCCGATGGTACACACGAGTCATTAGCATGTTAAGGGGGCGGTAGCCCATGCACTAGAAGAGACAAGAACATGAGTATGTTTATTTGATTGAAACCTTTTACCTTATAGTGGGGAACTGCCTGGATAGAGAATCAGCTAGGTGTTCTCCAGCTCAACGCATTCTTTGATGTGTTCGGTTCTTTGCCGGTAACTTGTAGAGGGGATATGCCTGTTAGGTCTCAATGTACATGCGTCATGCCATGAAGCTATGCGCGCACGGTATGTTTTTCACATCCCTAGTTAAAAAAGTATCATCCTATACATGCCACTAGATCAATGAAGCAAATATAGCCATGGAGGAAAAGTTAAGATGTATTTATTTTGTTTATTCAGAAAACAAGCTTTGCTCTTTGCACGCTGATGGAGGCGCCAGGGTTAAGACTATCCACCAGGACCCATTTCCTGGTGCCCATGAATTATACACATTCTGAGCGTCTCCGTTGGTTTACTTGTATTGTAGGTACTCGATCCCTCCATTCCTTTTCTTCCTTGACGTCTGCTACTCCCTACGTTATTCCTTTTTGAGGGAATTGCGTTTCTACCATTAATTTGATAGTCAATTGTGATTCTAATCCCAAATCTGCATTTTTTATCACAATTTTTTTAAACTGAAGCTGCCATTTGCTATGGGTTTGGATCTCACGTGAGATGGAAGCAAATAGATTAAAAAGACTGAGAGACCAAAACTACTCCAGACCCAATCGAGCTGGACGCGGCACGCGACACGGCCAAGGCGCGAGGTGCGGGCGCGCGACTAGGATGCACGACGCGAGGGCGGCTGGACGCGGCGCGCTGCACGGCTGGGCACAGACAGGGCTCGCAGCGTGGGTGCACGACAGGGGAGCAGGCGTTCATCATGGGCAGGAGTAGGGGTGTTCATCGACGGGTTTTAGGAACCGGCGATCAAACCGGCGGCCACCTCCAGTACTGCACGTTACTGTTCATCTAGAGTTCAATGAACAATGTCTAGTACTCCAGTTTCATAGCCGGTTTTTGCCAAACCGGAATGAACAGTCCTAGGCAGTAGCATGCGCGGTGCCTACAGAGGTTGGGTAAACTTCTTCACCTTGTAATGTTTGGGTGAAATTTGAAAGACGACTTTGTTTGTGGATGATCTGGACATGTAATAGTTAGGCTATGTTATTCCCCATGTGCCATGGTCATATAATAGGCTATGTTATAGTTATACGATTTGTGGATGTGGACAAATAATATCTAGGCTATATTATGTGTCATTAATGCAAAATTCTGTCAAAGTTTGTCCAAGTTTAGCAAATCTTGTCAAAATTTGAAATTTCTTACAAATCCTTCGTATGTTTCAAAATTTTCCTCTTAGTAAAAGCTTTTAAAATATGAAATTGTGATTAAATCACAAAAAAGCAAATTGGTCTTTTCCCTGAATAGTTAACACCGCCCAAGTGATGCTAACAGAATCATGGTAGCAGCTCCGTTTTAGGCAAAAAAGGTTGTGACAAAATCACAAAACTCCATATTTAGGAGTACAATCACAATTGAACAAAATGATGGCACAACACAATTGAGGGGAGTATGTGATAAAGGCGCACTAGCAGACGTGGTGTCATCTTGTAGTCACAAATAAAAAAAATATTACTTTATTTAACATGGTCTCATATATAATATGACCAGCATTTAACAAGTGGGTATACTCTGGTAGTATAAAGGCTTTAATTTAGTTGTAATTCATTTGAATAACAAATCTTAGGGTGGACTTCTATCGCCATCTGCCACTGCATTCTTTTATCTATTTCAAGTTGCCGAAGCCGTCAGTGTCAAGGCAACGATTGATCGGATCACTTGTGTTTAATTGGAGACAAATTGTTTCTTTTATCTATTTGAAGTCGCCGATACCACCAGTGTCGATGCAAGGATCGATTGGATCATTTGCGTATAATTGGAGACATAATTAAGTTGTGATATTTTCTGTACCCACTTATCACATAATGTGTCTATCAAGGATAGGGATTAAGGAACTCCCATGGGTTGGTGTATCTCAGCGACATCTATATTAACGTAACATTTGGCGAAAAAACAGAATCAACATGTTCGCTCTCAGAAAGAAATATTACACACCACTGTCTTGGTGATGAAATTAGTCCAAAGTACTATCCATATATTTTAGAAATTAACTACAACAATCATTATTAAAAATTAGTCCAAAATGCCCTTGGCTTGTTTTAAAAATTACCCGCAGATGTCAATATGAAAAATAGCCCAAAATAACTTTATAAATTAAATTAAAGCATGCACTATTGTGGTTATTTACTGAGAACCATAATAATATAAAAATAATAATGATAAGGTAATAGTAAACTAAAATTTTATTTAATAATCCCTCCATTTTTAAATATATGACGCCATTGACTTTTTTCGTTAGTTTGACCATTTATCTTGTCTATAAATATTTGTGTAAATAGCTAAGTGTAGAAGTTAACCTTAAAGTGCTTTTGATGATGAATCTAATGATATTCATTTCACATTCGAAAAGTAGTTGTTTAAATCTATATTGTTGGTCAAAGTTCCACTAAAACATCAACGGTGTCATATAATTAAAAACAGAGGGAGTATAATACAAGCCATTTTTTATGATAATCTCGTATAATTGTGGGCCATCTGTTTAGGTATATCTCGAGTCAAAAGATGAACTCTTGCACCCATAACTATTTTTCTTATTTTCTATATTATTTTTTGGAAATAAATTCTTTTTAAGAAACAAAATCACATGAAGGGATATTGATCCGGATTTTTTGATGGGTTATTGCTATAGGAAGATAATCACGTTTTAATCTTTTACATCACAAGATAATCACGTTCTTGAGGTGCAAGATTTTTTGATGTGAAATTTGCATTGACATGACAAGACAATCACGTTTGTTACGGCACATGATTTTATTTTATTTTTGCTATCTTTGCTGATTGGCAGCGTGTCCAACATGTGATGAGTTTGTTACCGACGTTCAGATTTTAAAATTATGTTATGCATATTTCATATAGTTTAAATTCCTTTAAAAACCCCTTTAAAAAATTTGAATTTGAGTTCCATACTGCTTGCACACGAAACAGGACCATATTTGTAAAGCTTTATTGAAAATATGATTGATTTTGTGAAGGGTATATGTTTTTACATGAGATTTAACACCATCAAGTGCTCTAAACAGAATAGTACCTAGTCCTTCCTTCAGATTCAGAAGACAGACCAATTTTGTAAAATTCAGAAAAAAAACCATTTTCAGAATTAGAGTCCAAAACAAGACTCACTTTGCAATTGCCCCAGTAAAAATAGGATCAAAATCCCGTATGTATGTCATGTTTGCTGATTGGCTGCTATATGCCGTCAAAATCCTGTCATTTTTTCCCTGAAAGAACACATAATAATCATGTCACCTTTTTCCTAAAATGGAAATCATGCCACAAGTTTTTTAGAATAACACTCTAACAGGGAATAAAATCTGCCTACAGATTAATTAAATAATTTTTTTTGTAAAACAAAATTGACAATCGATGACTCAGATGTGGTAGGAGTATATTCTCTTGCACCTTAATTAGTGTGGAAGACTGATGAGGCCGGCCTACCATGAAAATACTTGAATATAATAGTTGCTGTGCAAATGCGCAGACCACTGCACTAGTTTTTAAGTATAAACCCGCATATATATCCTGGATTGGTGGCATTTTTTTTTTGAAGTGGCGGCAAGACATATGAAGTTGCATACATGATACATGAAGTTGCATACATGATACATGCCATATGTCTGCAGGTTTTATTGGGTGACTCGTCTGGCTAGTGTTCGCGGCTCTGTTTCAAGCATGGACACTTTGCACCTTCGTATGCTCCTGCAATAGAGGTGTGAGTTTGTACAAATGTAGTTCGGCTCTTGTAAATCGCTCCCTTGATCCATCGGCACAGCTCCTATCTTCTTTTCGGCGAGCGACAGAGTAGTGATGATGGTCGCAGTCATGTATCTTTAGTTAACAGTGTCAATCATTGCCAGTTCGCAATAAACAGATGCTGACTAATCGTACATGGAGCACCTAAACGATTAGTCGCATAATATAGGTTTTTTTGCCTAATCTTACATGGAGCATTTTCCTCATTCCGAGACTTTGTAATAATTTGGACTTGTGTGGGCTGTATGAAAACATGCAAAATGTTTCATCCATTATCTTAAAAATGGAATCAGAGCGAGGATGACAAGGGTGATGAGTAGTGCATACATGACTTCATGTTTCCAAGGAGTCCAGTTTCGTTGCCCATGTTTCCAAGGACATTGGCCTGGGCGTCCTGGTTTGCCTGGTGTGATCGTTTGCTACGAGACCATGTAGTCTTGCTTCTACTTGAACTTGCACGGTTGCAACTCAAGACTTTTTTCCCCCTTTCTAGATAACGTTGATTGAGTGTTAAAGGAAAATGGAACAAACACAGTACCCCCTCCACGGTTTCAACTGTAACGTTAGGACAACATGATTACTACCAACATGGCACCAACCATGCCATCTTGAAATCATAAAAAAGACACTGTAACAAACATGGTTATGATGAACTTTTATGATGAACATGAACAGACATCGTACGGGCAATATATAAAAGATCTCACATGCACCACAAACCAACATGGACATGTGACGATGCCAATCGAGAGCAAAGCTTGGGTTAACAGACACCGACAGTTCAGGCGTCCGTGGGCGGTGGGCATCTCCGTACATCTCTGCGTCCATTTACCGTTCTATTTCCCAATCAACCTGTATATGTTGTTTGACCTCTCGATCGTGCGAAACCATGTTTCAGAAGACAGTTCACAGATCAGATCACCAGAACCACAAACGGAGCGAACATTTGCTGTGTATTCACATGTCAGCCTGCCCTTCACTGTCATCGGCGCCGTGCGCTGGTCCAATGCTGTCCTGCTCGATCTTTTTTTGAACAGCAAACACAGTTTCTTTGAAGCAAAGAGCAAACACACTGGTTCACCCAGCTCGAAGACAATCACCTGTGTGGACCATGCTACATGCGAGGGGAGAGGTGAGTGGATGAGGGGTAGCAACAATAGCGACCCGGCCATCGTCTGCTTATCACATGGTTATAAGAATCCAATGGCTGGGGCCTGGGGGCCTGGCCGTGCCAGGTTGCCTGATGGATCAGTTGGAAACTGCATGCAACAGGGTCGCTCGTGTTCCACGTTTGCGTAGTACTCCCCCCAGTCCAGGTCACAAAAACATGACGTTCGACCCGTTTTAGTTAATTTTTTAACTAAAAACATGATAATTTCGTTTGAAAATATGGCAATCATATGAAAGATTCAACCCTCTGACCTCGTGGATGTACGTAGTGACTTGAGTGATACATGTGGTGCTTTTTTTAATATAACTCAAGTTATCTATAATGATACAACTTCTAAGATGACATAAAAAACGTCATATCAAACTTGTTAGACTTGGCTGCATGCAGTCCTTCTTCTTTCCTCATGCAGAGATACGAAATGTGGCACACGAGATAGAAATTATTATGTTAATAAAACAGAAAAACTATTTTTATACAAAATGTGGCACATGAGATAGAAATTATTATGTTAATAAAATAGAAAACCTATTTTTAATGTAACTCAAGTTATAAATAATGATACAACTTCTAATATGATAAAAGCGTCATATCAAAATGGTAGAGATCTGGCTGTAATCTTTCTTCTTCGTCATGAAAAGATACAAAATGGGGCACATGAGCTATAAATTATTATGTTAGTAAAATATATATAAAAAAATTATCCACAATACCTTCTTATTTTTGCAAAGAACCTAAATAATACTTTCATTCTTGTCATAAAAAATTCCCTATGGCTACATTAAGAAAAAGGTAGAAAATATGGCTGCATGCAGTCCTTCTTCTTTCCTCATGCAGAGATACGAAATGTGGCACACGAGATAGAAATTATTATGTTAATAAAACAGAAAAACTATTTTTATACAAAATGTGGCACATGAGATAGAAATTATTATGTTAATAAAATAGAAAACCTATTTTTAATGTAACTCAAGTTATAAATAATGATACAACTTCTAATATGATAAAAGCGTCATATCAAAATGGTAGAGATCTGGCTGTAATCTTTCTTCTTCGTCATGAAAAGATACAAAATGGGGCACATGAGCTATAAATTATTATGTTAGTAAAATATATATAAAAAAATTATCCACAATACCTTCTTATTTTTGCAAAGAACCTAAATAATACTTTCATTCTTGTCATAAAAAATTCCCTATGGCTACATTAAGAAAAAGTTAGAAAATACTCCTACACGTGTCTACAATTATCCACTATCATCATTATGAAAACATTAGCTTAGCCCCCCTTTGATAGGGCTTTTACTATGGCTTCTTCAACGGCTTCACATGTTTTCTAACCAAAAGGGATGCTTCCTCAGGTGATTCTTCTTTAAAAAAGAAAAAAGAGAAGCCATATCCAAAAATAATGTTAAGCATGAAGCCACAAAATGGTAGCTTCATCGGCTTCTTTTCTCTATGGCGTCCTCATGTTTCATATTTGTCGCCAGAGCCGCAGCCGAAGCCGGCACATCCACAGCCCTACCAAAAAGGCCCTTAAAGTAAGTATCAATGTACTGCACCATTTACCACTACAATGAATTTTACATAAAATACTCTTGTAAGTGCAACTTTCGTTTCAATTACATATCATTCTAGCTCTCTGGGTGGAAATTAAGAGGTGAAAAATGCAGGTGCACATGAAACGAGAATAAGAGAATAAAAATGTATTGGTGAGAGAGAGATGTGTATTGAGAAGTGAGAATAACAAGTAATTCGAAAAAACTGCTTAAGGCTAGAGTAATTTGAAGGTGGTATATGTTTATACTACATTACGAAAGTTAAAGAAATGTCGCTGCCGCGGTTCATCCTGTAGCAAATCATCATTAACTTGGTGATACTAGCAATACGAACGGACTTGCTAGTGTTGCTTTGAGCTCACCCAAAGTTGTGGAAAATGTTCCCATCCCCTTATCCGCTCTTACTGATCCCTGATCCGGACATGCGATGGACGGTTCCTGGAAGAGACGCGACGTGTCACCTTCCGGCCGCAGGCGTAGCGAAGTCTGCCGCCGCTCCAGCACGGAGCCATGGAAGGCTCTGGAACCCTATAGCTGCGGGTCGACAAAAGCACGAGTGAGCCGGCAGCGACCGGGACGAAGCGTACATGCAGCTCGTGATGCCTGACGGGTAATGCACGACTTTGGCCGCACTTCTTCCATCATTCATTTTTTCCAACAAAAAAAATAGAAGATCCCAACATTTCAGATTGCTGCCCATACGTATTCAGGATCCAGCTAGAAGGAGCCCCAAGATGCTTGGAGCCCTTGAGCAACACAATTTTGTTGGCTGGCGGTGAATAAAATCCCCACAAACTTGCTTGCATTCTGGGAGTATAATATTGTAAGGGCGGTAAAAAAAATTTAACTTAAGTCTAGAAGATTTACGGAGGCGATCACTGCATGCGGACCCACTGAAGTCCTAGCGCGCGCTCACACTGTATGCCTGTTCGGGGAAGAAGTAGAAGATTTATTTTTTTCAAGTCAAATTTGCCACAAAGGGAAAGAGTATATATACTACGTTTGCACTAGCCTGGGGTAGAAGGCGGGTTGATTTAAGATGGAAAGGGCGAAAGGCCGTATTGCTTGCGGCCGTGGACGGCGCGAAAGATCTGGATGAGCGATGACGTGGATCTACGTGTCATGTGAGGTAGCCCTCGCCGGTTAGGCCTCCGCAGCTATATAAACCGGCAACACCACCGATGTTCACTCATCAGTCTCAGTCACTAAAACAGAACAAGCGAGCTCATTACATACAACTCCATCGTTCCCCTGACAGACACAGCTCCGTAGCAGCAGAGCAGCGCGCAAAGCAGAGCACTGCCATCCCGCTCGACAATTTTTTTGAGTAGATACCTTTGGTACTCTTGCTCAGAATCCTTGCTCGCCAAATAAATAGTTGGCCGGCGGCGACGTGAATAATCGAGCAGCAGCGTTCGGAGAAGATAGCTAGGTAGTGAAGGAGCGAGGATGGTGAACTCGACGGTGGCAGCGGCGATGAACGGCGGCGTGGGCGGGCGTGCGGGCCTGCCGCT
>LAPY01001112.1:32348-58119 GCA_000970635.1 Eragrostis tef
TGGGCTAGTGATTCCTCTGATCGTCGATCTCTTTCTGCCTTTTGTGTGTTTCTTGGTGGTTCTCTCATTGCTTGGAAAACTAAGAAGCAGACAGCAGTTTCTCGTTCGAGTGCAGAGGCTGAGTTGCGTGCTATGGCTCTTGTGACAGCGGAGGTTACTTGGTTGCGGTGGTTACTTGAGGATTTTGGTGTTTCTGTTTCTATGCCGACTCCTCTTTTGTCTGACAGTACAGGTGCTATCAGTATGGCTCGTGATCCGGTGAAGCATGAGCTTAGTAAGCATGTTGGTGTTGGTGCTTTTTATACACGAGCGCAGGTACAGGATGGTATTGTTGCTCCTCAGTATGTGCCTTCAGAGATTCAGCTGGCTGATTTATTTACAAAGGCACAGACTGGTGCTAGACACAGGTTTTATCTCTCCAAACTCAGTGTTCTTGATCCACCCTGAGTTTGAGGGGGGGTGTTAGATGTATATGTATTCTCGTAGTTTCCCCATTGTATAAGGGGTTTTGTGCATATTTGCCTACACCTGTACATGTATATATTTGGGCCTATTGCTCCCATGATGAATACAAGTGCTATTCATAACAAATAAATGTAATCCAGCTGATGCAAATAGCGAAGCGCAGCTTGCATGAATGAATATGTTGACACTGTTCTTCAGAAATCATAGCAATTATGCATACAGAATTAATATACCTGCACCGCTAGAAAACAGTATTGAAAATAAAACGTCAGATCACATAAAGATGATTTACCTTTTCAAGAAATCATTAGCAAGGCATCCATGAGCCAGTTCTGGGTAAGGTAAAGTTTCAGCCTGCAACGAATTGGGCTTATCAAATGATGTATCCCCTTCAGGGTCATCAAAAGGAATGTCTCCAGAAGGTTCTTGAGGAATTTTTCCAAGAGTCTCCTCACCCTATACAAGTTAACAAAAATAAAATTGCAACTCAGAAAAGTCCTTCAGCTAGTGATAAAAATGGGGCAGGTCAGGTCAACACATTGACTCATATGTATAAGAAAGCTACCAATTAAGTAGAAAGCCTATTAGTCTAGCAAAATACAAAGGAATGTTGCACTGAAAGAAGAAGGATAAACGTATTGAAACAAGATCTCATGGTATTTCTCACCTGCACCTCAAGAAGGTGAACAGGAATTTCCCTGAGGAAGCGTGACGGTTGCAAAAGCTGTAAACCAGTATAGTTTAAGTTAGAAAATTCTTGATATTGTTAAGGATAAGAATGAATACACAAAATAACCTGCCTGACGATTAGAATCAACTGTAACATGCAAGATGTACAATTTTTTACGAGCTCGCGTCATCGCAACATAGAATAGCCTTCTCTCCTCCTGTAATTAAGACAAGTAACATAAATTATGAACTTACTCCCTCTGGATGCCGATCGGAAAACTTTTTCAGTTCAAAAATGAACTACAATGTTTCCCTAACGGAATCAACTAAAAATCAGAGGGAGTATAAAATAGAGAGAAGAAAATTATGTTTAAAAAACCTCCAATGTGCTTCCAGCTTCTTTTACTGTGCCATTGAACTGATGCAACAAAGGAATTTCTGAATCGTTTGCCTGTGCAATGAAACAATTATTGATGTCAGAAACACAGTTTGCTTGACAAATTAACGGAGTAGCAAATACACTATGTTATTACGCATGGCTAAAAAAGGACACTTATAACTAATTCACAAATTGATAAATTATCTGGCGTCATTATTCACCTTCAACTGTTGCCATGTGCACTACGGTATGGGAAAAGTTAAATTAACTTTCCATAAGTTCAGACATTAACCATTTATATGTGATAACAGTTGTGTTCACTGTTCAAAAAAATTTTATGCGAAGCCTGCCTGATCAGTTAGGCGCCATCAGGCTTCCAGCCTAGGAAAACATACGTTGCATTGTACTCGTAGTTATATGAAAACATCTTGTCAAGAGTGAGAAAAATACCTGCACAATGAACACAACATCCCATTCCAAACCTTTTGACTGCAAAGAAAGAAGGAAGATCATGTTTCCTAGTATCATAGGATTGCCAAACGGCACAACCAAAAATATTAATTGCAGTCCAGAGATGAAAAACAAAACCTGATGAATAGTTGTTAATGTGATGGAATTCTTATTTTCCTCTTTCTGGGACCGAAAATTTTCAGTTTCCCTCAAAGATATATAATCAATAAAAGCTTTAAGTGTTGAGGCACAGCCTTTCTCCTCAGACTTGCTTCTCTCTATCGAACTAGAAAAATGTGTTGACAAGAAGTCAGACACATCATCCATTAAGAACTGAAGGACCTGCGCACGGATCAAACAAACACTGATGTCAACTCTCCTGTATAACCTGAATCCAGAACAGTTCAATTTTATGTTTCTCTGCTCAAAATATCCAAACATAATTGCATAAATAGTGTATGAACTTACTGATCTAATATCGTTGTCTTCGTTTAATAATTTTCCATTGTCAACATCAACAACTGCACGCTTTTCAAGAAGATATTTCTGCCAAGAAATAGAACAGAACTTTCACAAAAGATAAGAACTGAAGGAACTGTGCAAATTAGTAGTGCAAATATTTATTGAATATTAGTAGTCGAATGTATATGAAAAAGAACTATCCAAATTTTGTGGAAGGACTGGGGATTCTAATCCACTGCCGCAAAGGACAACCACGTATTCAACCACTACCTACAACTATGTCCACTTTGATAGAAAGCATATCTATGAACAGTTTACATGTACCCAAAATAAAAACATCTAGACATGCATGGCTTTGTAAATTGTAATGTGTAATAACTTGCATTAGGTACCATGCAGGATTTGATCATGGAAATCAGTTTCAAACAAAACATGGTATATAAAATGCAAAATGAAAGAAGTGCACGTCATTGTGATATGGTTAATATGAAAATATTATAAAGGAACATGCCACTTTGAAATATGTAGTAGCTCAGGTAAATAGCCATAGAATGAGAATCCTTCAAAGGAATAGTAATCACAATAGCTTACAATCATAGTTTTGGCCCATGTACATTCTTGGGCCCGAAGTTGTGACTATGTACATGTAGTTCAACAAGATGTTATGTTGCACAAGCTTGTTCTTTAACCATGGCGTATAATTTGATCTTATTCAGTGGCACAAGCAAAATAGGCATTTAAAGTTTACTTCCTAAAACAAAAGAATGACTGTTGCTTTAAAGAAACTTTTTATATACCAAAGATTCACAGATCAGACTCAAAAGTACCACTGGAACAACCAGATTATACAATTGCAAGGAGTTAACGGAACCTGAGGTAGCATATCTCCTGCAGATGAAATGATGACTGAAACTGATTGTTCCTGAGCCAAAGAGTTTATTAAAAAATTATATCTCTTGAAGAACTATACAAAGATAATGTGTACTTTTAAAATAAACCCTATAGCAAAGCGCAGCATAAAGGTTATGCTAATCAAATATGCTTTAGTTAATTACTCGATTGAATGGTTTATTCAATAGTCAAATGTCACCCTAGTAGTACACATTGTGACTGCTGTTTTATTTTCTTGAAAAACACAGGAGAGCTGCATCATTATATTTAGAAGAAAGCGGGATAAGAACCCATTACAACACACTTCACACACTCTCATATTTTTGTTTTACATTCACGCACGTGAAAACAAAAGAAATGACCTGTCACTGGTGCTGATGATATAGTGTTTACTAGATTGAGGGTAATTTGCAGGATTTAGAATATTATTTCCTACTGACATAGCAGGCTATGAAAGCACAGAGTATTATTAGTTAATTTATCTTTATATACTTTCCATGAACAGTTTTAATGCATTGTTCATGTACTATATAGTCACAGACTTTGTGACACTGCAGTTATAGAATGTAATGAGATATGCCCTTCATTTGTATAAAATGGCCAGCGCAACAAATGCATACCCTGTCAACAAGTTTTGATAGGCCATCCAAGGTTGATAAAACCTTACGTCCTTGAGTTATCTGGGCCCTGCAGCCAAGAAAATGAGAAAATCAGATAACTTCATACTTGATCATGGAAAAAATTATGAAGAAAAGAAGTTTCAGATTTAAGACTAAAACAGGGATTGTTTAAGGGTGGTTGTCAAATTGGAAGCCGATCTGCAGCTCAATGTACAATTTTCTCGAACACATGTATATACAATAATCAATCCAGGTAACAGTGAGAAATGCATGCTATTATTTTTTGTTACAGGTCTAATTTGAAATGGACATTATATTCTTTAAGGATGCAAACACATGTAACGTAATTGCTTAATGTTCTAGTTCGATCCTTGTAACATATGCATCTCATGCTTTCTGTCAAGCATCCTTCATGCAGTTTATCACTCCAAACCCAAGCAAAGAGGTTAGGAGGCAAAACTTTCTTCAGCGTATGGAGAAAAAAACAGTGATTAAAAGTGTATGTATGA
The DNA here is from genome assembly GCA_000970635.1 of Eragrostis tef. NCBI lineage: Eukaryota > Viridiplantae > Streptophyta > Magnoliopsida > Poales > Poaceae > Eragrostis > Eragrostis tef. The sequence goes on from LAPY01001112.1 coordinate 36,794, forward strand.
ATGTTTAAGAACAGTAAGCTAGGCAAGGGAAAAGGAACAACCTTTTAAAGGTACCAGAGACCTTGGCGCTGAAGATGTCAATAGCTGCAGATATTAAACTACACTTTCTAGCCAACGAAATCTTTTCAATGTGATCCAAAATCTGATGATTAGAAAGCATACAAATTATCAAATATATGCAGCTTGTTAACATAAAAGGGTAGGAAAAAATAGAAAGAAAGAACTTAGCAAGATTAAATTAAACCTTCTTCTTCTCTTCCTTGTCACTAGGTAGAAGGGCCTTGAAGGCTTGACGCCATGGGCCATCATCACAGCCAGGTAATGTGGTCCGAAGTATTGCCATGATAGCTTTGATAACCTAAAACAGTTGTGGGGTAAAGCAATCGCATTGTGGCACAATGATAGAACGCAATAGGAGGATGTTTTCTGTTGTTATAAGTAAATACAAATAGTAAAGGCGAGACAAACTGTGGATTTGGTAAGAAGCAAATTGCCAAGCTCAGACCAGCTCATCTTCTAAAAAAATGTTAAGGTAATAGCTGAGGCACACCTCTTTTTTTTTTACTTCCTTAAAAACTGTGACAAAAAAAAACAATATACTGTAACCATGCACTGTACTCCATTTTAATATTTAACCAGAGTCAAAGATAACCTTAGAGATAATATTTTAGCTCGGATTCATTCTGTTCATACTCCTTCTGTTCCTTAGTGACTTTTTATACCTTGCTGTATACTTGCTCTTTTTTTTCTGTAGTTTGTACAGTTTTCAACTTAATTTAAATATCTAATAAAATGCAGTGCGAGCCTCTCCTACTGTTTCAGCAAAGAAAAAAATAATTCAATCAATATAGAAGTATAGGATACAATTAATAGGCATTAAGCATCATGCACTCACAATGACGTATGATTGTGTAATATATTCCAGTAGGTTCTGTTGCAAGTTCCTTTCATCAAGAAAATAAACAATTGCTAATTTGGAAAGCATAAAATATTTCAAAAAATGTTGCTGTTACCAAGGACTATGAAACTGACAGTATAGAAGAACGCCAATAACGAGATATCGCTAATCCCAACGAGCATCATATGTAAATTGATTGAACTACCTTTTTCCTGTAGAAAGCCACACCATGAACATTAAAAGGAATCTTCCTGTTGCGGAAGGACACTTGGAATGCTTTGCCAGTAATCTGTGTAAGATATAAATTAGGTCGCAAGCATACCGAAATGGTTCAAAACACATAGATGACTTGACTTTTCAAAGAAAAAAAATGGGCATGACTTTTCAACCTGTCTTCGATAGAGGACCGCAACATTGCCAAGGTTGCAGCCTTCAGCTGAACTAGACGTAGTTTCAATGATTTTATCAATAACAAATGCACATTGTGAATCTTCACTATAGCACTCCTTGACAGTGATCTGCAAAGATATTAAGAGTTAGATAAGCAAAAGAAAGGACTCGAGAACAAATGGCAGTAATCCATTTGTGCCATCTAGAAGGATACCTTACTACCAGAAGGGTTGTCAGTCTCAACAAGTTTATGATGATGCCGTTTGGTGTTGTTGTGAATAACAGATGTTGCTGCTTCAACAATTGCCCGTGTTGAGCGGTAGTTCTTGCTCAACCTGATCTGCCAACCATCAGCATAACAAGCTATAACAGATATCAAGAGATAAAACAGCATATACGATAAAAATGCCCATGTCCCACGAGTACCTCCTTGTGATTTGGAAAGTCTCTACGAAATGAATTGAATCCAGAAGCATTGGCGCCGTTAAAACTGAAGATGGACTAAACGTAACATCAAGAAAAGTTAACACCAAAAGAAATTCAGAAACCAAATCCCTAAAGTTTTTAGGATGATGGATGTGCTTGCGTACCTGGTCTTCATCGCCAACAATAGTTATACGACTGTGGGACGCAAGGATCTTAAGGAGACAATATTGCATAGCACTTGTATCCTGAAACTCGTCAACTACAATTGCCTGCCACATATCCTGGCACTCGTTGTATACTGCACAGGCATGTAACAACCATTCTTAATCAACATACCATCAAAGTAAACAGTATAGGGATCTTAGAACTGAAACTACCTTCAGGAAAATTCGTGAGGAGGGTTATGGACGAATTAATAAAATCATGGTAATCAAGAGCATTACATGACCTTAATATCTCATTGTAGTGCCGAAGAACTGAAGCCTACTCAAAAAAAAAAAAGAAACAGCAAAGTCAAATTGGTCATTAAAATGATTATGCAAAAACATGAGTTGCAAAGAAGAGCAGCTTACTCCTGTCAAATCACCCTTCTTTTCATATTCTTCTGGAGTTCTACCTGAAGCTTTTGCCTGTAAAGAAAAATGCAAAGATTTGGTGAAAATAAAATACAGATAGCGGAAAGGCCTGCATGGTAATAAACCATCCAATGTTGTGAATACCTGACTATTTTTCTTGGAAAATCTCATGATAACTACTACTACACAGCCCAAGGTGATAGTTTCGATCAAGAACAAGAGTTAGCATGAAAAACATTCTAATAGAAAGCAAAGGAACTGCTATGGACTTAGTGTGAAAAAGAACAACATTCTGAATTTTTGTGAGTTAGGGTCAAATGGTAATCTGGTACCTAATGCAATTGTGCCATACAAAAGAAAAGCCTTCAGATCAGGTTTGTTAGTAGGCATACACTAGCAATTGTACCCTATCATCTCTGTTCGGCTTTCAGACAGTTTGGAATTAACCTTCTAGTTAAGATATGTACAACAATTCTATTGCAGTGTTTTTGCAATATCGACTTATACATTAATAAATCAGTACTTGTATAATTTATCTTCTTGATTTAAAACTTGTGTCGCTGAGAACTTGGAGTAATCCATGCACATTAGGTTCGCTGATCAACTGATATTTTGGGTTATGAAACAGTAGCAGCAAGGTGGGAATTAGCATAAACAGTCTATAAGAACTAAAACACTTTAGGGAGATACAACTTATTGTGCAAACTTAAGGCAATAAAACTAACAAAATGTGAAAGTGACTGCCTATTCCGCTTGTATGGCTCCAGTGCACTAGTGCAAAGAGAGAACTGAGAAAAAACAAATGTTTGCCACCAACTCATCAGAGAAGTAGACGGTACCTGTGTGATAAATTTCAGCCACTTCTTTGCTTTGTCTTTAAAAGAATTTTTTATGTCGCCATCATGCTGCTTAAGTGTATCTCCTAGACCATTGTTTTTCCCATTTTCCAATAAGCGCTCTGCCTCAATAACAGCCCTTCGCTGTTGCCCATGTCCGAAGATTATGAATTCAGATGTGCGGCCTAGCCTTCCAAGGATTAAATAAAATTTGATGATATTACTAAATAATGTAAACGTAATCTGACCTTCCGACTATCGGTGATAATTAGTGTGCTTGATAAACTGTAAGATAGAGCATATGTATTGAAACAAGAGCATATAGATAAAACGATTTTGCCAATTGGAGTGGTGGATATCATGAGTACTTTAATAATTCATAGATCAGATCATGTTGGTACATGCACCTCACTTTAATAACTATTCTAAAAAATTGAAAACAATAATCTCACTTAAGCTCGAGAAAAAGAATAAATATGAACACGTGTTCAGTCTCCATATCATCTGGATACTTCCATATTTCTGCTCAAAACCAGCCTTCTAAAGCACTTATTTTCTTAATATGCAGCAATTCAGTATGTAGAGAAGCTTATCGGTTCGCTGAACTTAAATTTACAAGTAGAAAGAGACATACTTTTCAGCATGTGTCCTGCAGAGCAGCAAACAGAATGAATGAAATGTGCTTATTGGAATCTCCTTGGCAACTGCCTTCCCCACCACTGCCCCTATTCGATCTCTCATTTCTGAGGCAGCAGCTGTTGTGAATGTCATGGCGAGAATGTTTGGTGGAGGAATTCCCTAGTTATAAGAAGGATAAGGGACAACTGACCATGAGAGCTTCAATAATAATTACATACTACCTTAATGGTGATTGAAATGGAACATTAAAGCATACCTCTTTAAGCAGTGTTAGCACTCTACCAACCATTGTTGAAGTCTGAGCCATGCCAGTTTACAAGGGAGTCAGCATATAGAAAAGCATGGAACTAATTGAGAGAAATCCAAATAAATGCAGCCATTTTGGAAAGGTAAAAAATGAAGTTTAGCGCTTGCACACTTTCATGAACAATACCATTAAAAGGTACTATCAGAACAAAAAAGCTTAATTTTCAGTTGATCTGCAATCATATTAGTGTTTGGAAGCATAAGACTGGGAATATAGTTTCCCCGTTTAGTTCCCCCTCCGTATTTTATTTGCTACTGTCCTGACGGGAAGTTTTAGTTCAAATTTAACTTACACTACCAGAGATCAATAATTTTGAACCGGAAAGTTGTATGCTTTTTCAGGTTGAACACTTTTGGAATCGTTGTTTGCATGTAGATTACAAGAAAAAATATACGAATGTATTGAATTTTTGTATTGCCCTTGATCCGTTAAAAGGATTTCAATATATATGTTCATGCATACAACAAAGACCCAAGCAACAGGATCAATGTGTCTTTTGATAAAAGAAAACACTGAACTTGAGGCAATTAATCAACAAGATTCAACTCGGTTGTATTATATAATATAGAATGTTATGAACCTATACTCATAAAAATAAAAAAAGACAGGCAATGTACCTTTCCACTTCCTGGACCTGCAACAATCATCAATGGAATGTTCACATCACTACATGCGGCCTCCCTCTGCCTATCGTTCAAGGAGTGCAAATATTCATAGTACTTGCTTGGAGTACACCCCTCCTCATCCTTGATATCATGTTCTATCTCTTGCAGCTCCTCTTGGTCCTTGGTGACAGATAGGGCAGCATGCCCTTCATGGATGGCGGTATCAACATCCCCAAAGTATTCATCTACGAGCTAAACATGTCCAAATTTGGATAATATAAATTAAATGCTGGGTTAGAATCTTGATTTCAAACCAAACCTATTCAATTCAAATTTGAGTTTGCCTTGATTCTCATTCCCAGCTACAGGAAACAAGAACCATATGACATGCTACAACTGTTTAATATTTCTTTCTCTAAAGACCAGTCCATATCATACCTCTCTGCCCTCTTTTGCAGTGGAAACTAAAGGGGAATTTGAAACATAGCCACATGATGCTACCAAGCCATCATTTCCCTCCAACTCGTTGGTAACCTCCAGGCACTTGGAAGGAGACTTGGTGTGGTGTTCCTCTCTAACGGGATTGATGTTCCAGAACATGTCTTCGAACTAAATACCTCACAAACGGAATTGAACACAATGAGCTCCTCTAAAATTATAAGGCCCCTCAAGCAAATAACAATAAAATTTCAAGGAAAATCAATGACTACACAACTGTTAACGCTCATTTCTTCAATCTTCCCCGTACAGAGCAATAAACATGTACTCTACTATGCTTTAGAGATTTTAAGGAACATCATGACTCTAAGAAAATTACTTCAATGCACCAATTTGAAGGAGCTGGATTCTCTCCATATCAACAACTGTTCAACGTATTTTAAAAAAGAATTCTCTCCATTTCCCTCGCCTGATCCATGTAGCTAGAAATGAGAATTACGTATACAATAATAAATTCACATACCTCCCCTCCATCTTCTGTGACGGAAATAGCAGGAGGAAGCAAATCATCATCGCACGACAGCACCAAGCTTTCCTCTTCCTCTTCCTCTGCATCTGCCTCCTTCGGTCCGTCTTGGCCCTTCACAGCAGAATGGGCATCGCGCTCCTCAAAAGCACCATTCACCTCCTCCCAGAATGCGTCCTGGATCTAAATTCAGCCCAAATGAGGAAACGACAATGTGGGTTCCTTTTCAAACTTATCGCTAACAGACTTCGCCATATCATATACAAAACATTTCAAGAAACAACTCTTTCGACAACTAATTCCACTCTCCTCATTTCCTTACAATCTAAATAGCCGAGAATTTGGGTATGAAATACGCAGCCACGATTTCTAACCCTATTTGGAGGGACTTAACCAAATCAAATCTTACCGTTGCGACCTCTGGCCTGGCGTTGTCGATCGTCGACGCCGCAAACGAACCTCCGACTGTTTCCGGATCCCCCTCCGCTGCCTTCTTCTCCTTCGACGCTGTGGACCGCGCGTGCTCCTCGCAGATGGCATCCACCTCCTGTAGGAATGCATCGTCCATGTCGTCGTCTTCCTCCACAGGGAACCCGCACACCCTGGGCGCCTTCGGTAGCGGAGTGCTGTACCCATACCCGTATCCGCAATACTCCCTGCCGGAGCGCTGTTCCAGCGCGATGCCGGAGACGTCGGCGAGCGGCCGGCGCGGCGGTGGGCATGGGGATGGGGACTGCAGCGGGCGCTTGCAGGGGAGAAGGGGGGATGGATTGGAGGCGCCGCGCGGGTGGAGGGGAGAAGGGGAGGCGTTCTCCTTCCAGCGGGACATGGCCGCCGCCGGCGAGGTTTTCGGATGGGCGGGACACGGCGTTTTCCTTTCCCCTTTCGAAACGTGGGGAGGGAAATTCACAGGGGGGAAATGCCGGGGCTTGTTTCGTTGGGCATTTAGAAATTTAGACAATTTATAAGCTTATTATGTCATTTAGAGATTTGCTTTTCTTATGCCTTATTAATTCGCTACATTTGTAATGTCTGTGCTACTATATCTTTATTAAGTACAGCTTTCATAAGTTAAGGAGCAACATCCTTTAAAAAAAATCGTCTCAACATCCTTTTTCTAGGATAGTAGAATGAGCAACATTATATTCTTTTTGCGAGGAAGGCAACATCATTTATATACTCGCGTTGAACGTGAACTTTTAGATGCAAACTGTTATTTGCTCGTAAACGTGAACTTTTGAACTGTGAAAATTCTTTTTTAAAAATGACACTGTTCTTCTAGGATGTTTGTTGGATTGTAGATTGTTTAGGCCCTTTTTTAGGGCGGTGGCTGTGCCGGTTTGGACTGTGGCTGTGGCTTTTTTAGAAAAACGGTTGTGCTGGCTGTGTCTGTGACTGTGCTCAAAAGGAAAACGGCTTTTTCAGCAGCTTTTCTTTATTTATATGGACAAATATGTAAAGTAGAGAGCGTGGTTGTGAGAAAGCCGGTGAAGCTACCATTTTGTGGCTTCATTGTTCAACCTATTTTTAAATAGGGCTTCTTCCTATTTTTAAGAAGAAGCACATGAAGAAGCAACCTTCTTTGGTTGACAATCATGTAAAGCCGTTAAAGAAGGCGTTAGAAAAACCCTACCAAAGAGGCCTTTAAAAAGTGTTTGGCGGGCTTCTGGTGTAAAATTGCCAAACACCTACACTTTCAAAACCGATTCTAGAAAAAAATAAAGAGAAGTTGTTTACGTTTTGAACGTATCTAAAAAAAAATGGAGCGTACCGGGACGCACTCTTGTCACAACCGGGTCTCACACTATTTCAAACAACCTCTTTGCTAAGAAGTGTATAGACTACAAACTGAATGTTCAAATTGCAAACTAATTATACCGTTGTGATTATTGCAATGAGATCTTTAAAACTAGACCACACTTGACTATATTTTGTAAACTTTTTTTTAAAAAAATGATCACATGTGATCTTATTAGTAGTCATCTATAATTTAATTTATTATTTGTTATTATTTTCGTTCAATATGGTACACATTGTGGTCACGAACTAGAGCTTCAACTTAAGAGGTACTACAATTATTTGATATACATAATTCATTTCAGGAAATATCAAGAGAATCTATTTTGCTAAATGGTTTAACTGGAGAAATTATTTAGATCAAAAATCCAAATTAAGCCAGAAAATCTGTTTTGCTTCAGAATCCAGTGCAAAATTTGTTTTTTTTTTCATAATTTGAAGCCCTGCAGAATAAGCCTTTATTTGTTTTCCTACTGGGCGGTCAATTACTAACCATGAATACTAAATAAGTTGGATGTATATTGTTTGATCAACTTTAAAAGCTCTGCGTGCCAAAATGTCCAATTACTGTAAGAACCTTCCTGTCTTCAGTTGTTAACTACTCCCTCTGTCACAAATGTTAGTATTTGTTGACTTTTAGATGCACATTTAACCATTTATCTTATTTAAAGAATTTTTAAAAATTTTTAAACAAGTAAGTCATACTCTATATATCTAGCGATAAAACAATTCATACCAAAATAAACAGTATATAACTAATTTTTTAAATAAAACAAATTACGTGTTGTATGAAAGTCAACTTTCCTATGAAATTAATATTTTTGTGGCCTCAAGTGCTGATGTTGAATTAATGTTTTTGTGGCCTCAAGTGCTGATGTGGCCAATCAAAAGTCTTTTAATCCACCTTTGAAGGAGAACTATTCGAAGAGAAGACAAAAATCGCCTTTTCTAATTTTTTAGTTGCTCCTAATAACAAGTTTATGGAACCAATTTTATGAAAGTCTTTGAACATGCTCTAAGCTTGGAATTATATCTCAATCCGTACACAGACGAACCATTAATGGAAAAAAATAACTGATATGATTTTACAACTTCCCTAGGAAATAGATTGCTGTTGCTCTATTATTACAAAAAAATACATGAAATCCATGATATTTGCAGTTGTACAGAGTAACTGAAGGCATGGGGTCACATGCCTTGCCCGTTTGTGGATCGATCCTGCGGCTCCTGGCCTGTGTTTCTTGATCTGCGCACATGGCGCTGTACTACTCCCTAAACCTCGCGTAAACCCCTCCCCCGCCGCGGCGGCGCCGTCCCTCCGACTCCGACCCCCTCCTCTCCCCGCCGCCGCGGCGCCTGGCAGCGATGGCTCCCAAGCGCAAGAAGCGCTACGTCCCCAAAGAGCCCCCTCCGCCGGCCTTCGGAGAGGGGCAGTCGAATCAAGCCCTCGCCGGACCGACTGCGGCTACTCAGGCGAGCGCGCGGCCTGCTTCTCCCGGGGCTCATCCGGTTTCTTCATCAGGCTCCGAACCGTTGGGAGGCTCGAGCCCTTGCGGACGCGGACGCGGGCGCGGGCGGGAACGGGGACCGCGCGGGCGGGGGCGGGGAACAGTACCGCGCGGGCGCGGACGGGGATCCGACGCGCAGGCTGCTCGTCCGTCTGAGATGCAAGAGGCGTCTTCTTCCCCCGCGTCGCAGCCAACGACGACGACAAAGACTACAGCAGCGCCGGCATCTGTGCCCTCTGTCGGAAGGGTGCCCCTGCCCCATCCGTTACCAGCCTCCGTCTCCACAAGCCCAGCGCCCCAGCAATCCGTGTCATTCACCTGTCAGTCCACTCCAAGCTGTGAGTTGCGACGAGGACCAGGGGGTTGGGGGCAGGGATCGCGTGCCTCTGCTCCGGATTCTAATTCTCCGCGCCAGGAAGCTCAAGGTCAGCAAGGCTACGCTTCTGCAGCCCCATCTCTTCGCCAGGAAGCTCAAGATCAGCAAGAATGCACATCTGCCCCTCCACCTAAGAAGCGAAAAAAGAAACCAAAGAAGGTGCTAGATTCTCCACCACCGCCACCCGTGATTATTCCCAAGACTTCTTCTGAAGTGATGGATGTTCCAACTGAAGTTAGACAGTTTCTCAACAAATCCAATGCTTACTGTGAGGGCCGGGTACTTCTCCTTGATTTCAATAAGCTCGTCGCTACAAACAAGGAGCTAGCCTTCACCATTTGCAATTGCGAGGAACAACGGTTCGCCAATTTGTACTTATGATTCTTTGCTGACTACTGTAAAAATATTTGTAAATAACTGTTTTTAGCTTGTTGCAGGAGAAAGGTTTGGTTGAATCAAGCTGCGATTGATTTTTTTGAAAGCAATGGTTTGCCTACCGTGGACATTCAAGTTCATATTATGAACTTGGCTGAGTGGTACGAGCTTTGCTCCGATTCATTTCTATTGTCATTCATACTTTTCAATTTCAAGTAACTAGTGGCAAATCTTGTAGTACCAGCTCGAACGAAGTCACCTTTGTTGTATTGGCGCATAACAGCCAGCAATCTGGCATGTGCATAAATGAATTTGTGATAGACTTTGCATCATTTTAATTATATTCTTTACCATTGTTATTTTACCTATTTCCTTGACTATGAGATCGGTACAGTGGACATCACATGAGGTCCAGAATATGTGAGGATGCTTCACTGTAAGCATCTTTGCTGCTGCCATATTATTATAAGCATTATCGATGGCCACTTGCACAAGAATTTTTTAAAGCACCCGGGCTGCTTGTGAGGAAAGCCTCAGTATCACTATATAGTCAGTGTAGTACATCGGCGCTATTCATCCATACCCTTGCCTCAGCAAGCCATACTCGTACTTTTTTTTTTTAAGGCGCCATACTCATACTTTGTCACATCCTGTTTTAACTACTACTAGCTAACATCCCTACTGCTACTTGCTGATGAAATTGGCGCCCATAATGCCAACTAATTTGGCACTCAAAAGTTTTCAGTCATAAATTGAAACCAAAATGTGGTTTGAGTAAAGTTATCTAACTGATATGCCCTCCTAATCTTTACTATTACTTTTTGCAGCGTTGCAGATGCCGAGGACGTGCTAAATTCTAACACTCTTGTGAGGACAGTGAAGCTTTTCCGTGGAAAAGAGAAGGCTGACTTACCCACAGCACAAGGACAAATCTTATTTGACCTAATGCGCGGACGGGGATCCGACGCGCAGGCTGCTCGTCCGTCTGAGATGCAAGAGGCGTCTTCTTCCCCCGCGTCGCAGCCAACGACGACGACAAAGACTACAGCAGCGCCGGCATCTGTGCCCTCTGTCGGAAGGGTGCCCCTGCCCCATCCGTTACCAGCCTCCGTCTCCACAAGCCCAGCGCCCCAGCAATCCGTGTCATTCACCTGTCAGTCCACTCCAAGCTGTGAGTTGCGACGAGGACCAGGGGGTTGGGGGCAGGGATCGCGTGCCTCTGCTCCGGATTCTAATTCTCCGCGCCAGGAAGCTCAAGGTCAGCAAGGCTACGCTTCTGCAGCCCCATCTCTTCGCCAGGAAGCTCAAGATCAGCAAGAATGCACATCTGCCCCTCCACCTAAGAAGCGAAAAAAGAAACCAAAGAAGGTGCTAGATTCTCCACCACCGCCACCCGTGATTATTCCCAAGACTTCTTCTGAAGTGATGGATGTTCCAACTGAAGTTAGACAGTTTCTCAACAAATCCAATGCTTACTGTGAGGGCCGGGTACTTCTCCTTGATTTCAATAAGCTCGTCGCTACAAACAAGGAGCTAGCCTTCACCATTTGCAATTGCGAGGAACAACGGTTCGCCAATTTGTACTTATGATTCTTTGCTGACTACTGTAAAAATATTTGTAAATAACTGTTTTTAGCTTGTTGCAGGAGAAAGGTTTGGTTGAATCAAGCTGCGATTGATTTTTTTGAAAGCAATGGTTTGCCTACCGTGGACATTCAAGTTCATATTATGAACTTGGCTGAGTGGTACGAGCTTTGCTCCGATTCATTTCTATTGTCATTCATACTTTTCAATTTCAAGTAACTAGTGGCAAATCTTGTAGTACCAGCTCGAACGAAGTCACCTTTGTTGTATTGGCGCATAACAGCCAGCAATCTGGCATGTGCATAAATGAATTTGTGATAGACTTTGCATCATTTTAATTATATTCTTTACCATTGTTATTTTACCTATTTCCTTGACTATGAGATCGGTACAGTGGACATCACATGAGGTCCAGAATATGTGAGGATGCTTCACTGTAAGCATCTTTGCTGCTGCCATATTATTATAAGCATTATCGATGGCCACTTGCACAAGAATTTTTTAAAGCACCCGGGCTGCTTGTGAGGAAAGCCTCAGTATCACTATATAGTCAGTGTAGTACATCGGCGCTATTCATCCATACCCTTGCCTCAGCAAGCCATACTCGTACTTTTTTTTTTTAAGGCGCCATACTCATACTTTGTCACATCCTGTTTTAACTACTACTAGCTAACATCCCTACTGCTACTTGCTGATGAAATTGGCGCCCATAATGCCAACTAATTTGGCACTCAAAAGTTTTCAGTCATAAATTGAAACCAAAATGTGGTTTGAGTAAAGTTATCTAACTGATATGCCCTCCTAATCTTTACTATTACTTTTTGCAGCGTTGCAGATGCCGAGGACGTGCTAAATTCTAACACTCTTGTGAGGACAGTGAAGCTTTTCCGTGGAAAAGAGAAGGCTGACTTACCCACAGCACAAGGACAAATCTTATTTGACCTAATCCTTTGTGGGTTGTTGGAGGATCTTGTGAAAGGTAAAACATATTGTGGTGGGCTGACCTTGAAGGACTTAGTGTTTGCACGCTATCCTGGTGGCAAGCTAAAGCTTTTAATCACTAAAGAACCATCTATACAAGAGAATGCATCCAACGAAGACAAAGCACTTGATGTTGCTAGTGTATGGCCTCTTTTAGAAAAGTTCTATATCTTGGAAGGGGGGGGCTTGCCTTTGTACTTTGAGGAGCTGAAAACAGATCTACTCTCAGTAACTGCTGATGAAATTGGGCAAGATTGGTTCATAGAATATCTTAAGTTTCATATTGCTCTTGTATCTTCCATGGCACGACGAGTTTTGGTCACTGAGACGTTTCATAGTGTTAGAAAATTTAACCTCAACCAATGGCCTGAGTTTGAGATGTTTTTTCATGGTGAACCAATGGCACGAGATTGGCGCTGGATTGCACAGGGACATGAGGCTCTTCTGATAACTTATGACTACAAAGAGAACCAGAGGAAATGGAGATCAGGGAAAGAGCAATCTAATAAGAAAGAGGAGGGGAAGCAACAAGACAGTGAGAACTCTCAGAGCAAAGGGAAGTGTGGAATTTCAGAGGCATTACAGGAGGGTAGACAAACTGAGAGGGGAGGGGCTCCTGCTGAGTCTGAGAGGAAACAGGGATTAGGGAAAGAGCAATCCGGTAAGAAAAAAGAGGGGAAGCAGCAAGGCAATGTGAACTCTCAGCTAGGAGGAAAGCATGGAATTTTGAAGGAGACATTACGAGACGGCATAGCTGCACCTGAGTGTAAACAAGCTGACAGGGGAGGGGCTCCTGCTGAGTCTGAGAGGGAAGAAATTGTTGCAGATTCCAAGGGTTCCGCTGCTGTAATGGAGAAGGCTGCTCCTGGGGCTGAGATGGGGAAAGCTGATATGAAGGGGACTGCTCAGAAAGGTCAACCTCAGGAGAAGCTTGCCAAAGTGGATCCATATCATTCGCTCTTGACCACCAAACATCATTCTTTACAGCACATGGATGAGAGTATCAAGATTGATGATATCGATGAAGATGAGTACTTTACTGCTGACGAGGAGTTTGCTAAAGTTGAGCCCTATCACAATACACGACACTCTCTCTTGAACTACAAACGGCATTCACTACAGCACTTAGATGAGAGTATAAAGATAGATGATCTTGATGAAGTTGAATATTTTACTGCAAAATCCTTTCAGGAGTTTTTGCCCGGATTCATTAAAGGGCTGCTCAAAATCAGCATGATGGGTGGGAAGTAAGTTACTTTTAATTTTATTTTTCATTTTGTTTTTACGGTGCTCATATGTATTCTAAAAGTAGGAGTACTTATTTCTTTCAGGTTGAAACGTGTTTGGTCGCTATACAAAGCAGCAAAGTGGGACGGAAAAAATCTGTAACCATTGCTTTAGTTCATGTCCTTCCCTTTAGAACCCAGTCCTGTGTGGGCGATAACTTATAACACTTGTTGGATTGGTACGTGGTGTCAGATCATGTTTTTTTTTTAACTTGTTTGACTGGCTGGCACTACCGCCCTTTTTTTGGCTTCTCCTTGTGATACTTGTAAATTTTGGGATCTTTGTGGCGTCTACTAATCATGCTACCGTGCATATTTTTTTACAAGAAGTGGTCTGGCACTCTAGGTTGGAATGTTGCTGTTGATCTTGTGGCTATATTGCTTCACATGACCCTTTATTGATTGTAGTTATGACGAGCTTTATATCACCTTTCTCAGCTTGGGCTTACTTCCACCTATTGTGGCATGAGCCTTCTATTCTGGTACCAGTTGTAATTCAGAGGGCATTTAGCATCTGGGTTGTGCACTAGTCTTTTTTTCTTTTTTCTAAGACAGTGTCTGAGTTTGTGTCTGTTGAGTTTATATGCCTTTCTTCTGGTGTATTGATGTCCAGTCTGGGTCTAACTGTAATGCTCGAGCACGACGGGTGTGATTGGTAGCCCGCATGCGCCTGGGCCTGGCTAGGGAGGGGATGCAGACCCAGCTGAGCCAGCATCCACAGATGCAAGGCCGCTTGATTGGTAGCTGCATGTGTGTTGGCCTGGACAGACTCTGATTGTGATTGGTACCCTGCATTGAGGCCTTGCCTGCATGTGTGTGTGCAACATGTCCCGTGATTGGTTGCCTGCATTTGAGTGAGTCCAATAACCGTTCCTGAAATTGGTGAGGCTACCATGGTCTTCTCAGGTTGGCGCGAAAGATGAGATGATTCGCTGGTTTGGCACCAAATTGGCTGGTTTTGGCGCCATTGTTTTCCCTCCCATTCCGGCTAAGTCCCTGGCCTTCATTTGAAAGTAATATGACAGGAAAAACAGGAAAAGAGTCACGACATAATGTCCCTGGAGAGAATCTTGCATCGGTCGGGCCAGGCTCCAAGCCCAGTTCAGGCTACCAAACACGTTCATCCTGCATCCGCTCAACCTGGCCCAGGCGCATGCGGGCTACCAATCACACCTACAACGTCCCCGGCCAGGTGTTCATCGTGGGCCACTCTCATCTGCTGCGCCTGCTCGGATCCCAACGCCAGCAGCTGATGCCTTCTTGGATCAGCTCGTATTGCCATTCTGCTTAATGGCATTGCTGCAACCAGTGGAGATCCATCACGGATGTATCATGGATACACTCCATGCTTTAAAACAATCTTCCGGTTCTCCGAAGCGGGTAGGAAACTACTTGAAGGAAACTTCAGTCTGTTTGGAATTGCATTTCGCAGCAAAAATTTGATTTATGATCAGTTCGTAAGCATAATTTCTTTTAAGCTTCCACTGCTTGGTAAAAGAAAGTGTCTGCGTTCTTTCCCCTCGACTTCTCTTTACAGCAACATCAGGGTAATTCTGCAGTTGTCTCCCTTGCACTTGTGTGCTGATGCTTTCGCTCTCCTCCTCTTTTCAAATTGGGTCAGAGAGTGAAGATGGATTCTTTTACAACCAGAGTGGCATTATTTAATTAGCGATGAAGGTTTAAATTTTTAACTTAGAGATTTGCTTACCACTGGATTAGTGTCAAGCTAAAACACCTTTTATTTGAAGTGTATAAAATCCCAAACAAATGCGAGCGAGCGAGAGAGAGAGAGAGATAGGGAGGGAGGGAGGGAGAGAGAGAGGGGTTCATGAATCAGAACAGGACTCAGGGCGCGTTCGTTTCCCTGAATTAGATGCCTCTAAATTTTAGCACTAAAAAGAATCTTATTATTTAAAAGTATTAAATAAAGTCTAATGACAAAACCTTTTTACAGATGGGTATATCTTTGCGAGACAAATCTAATGAGCCTAATTAATCTATGTTTTACTACAGTAATGCTACAGTAACCATCGTCTAATCACAGACTCTGATTGTGATTGGTACCCTGCATTGAGGCCTTGCCTGCATGTGTGTGTGCAACATGTCCCGTGATTGGTTGCCTGCATTTGAGTGAGTCCAATAACCGTTCCTGAAATTGGTGAGGCTACCATGGTCTTCTCAGGTTGGCGCGAAAGATGAGATGATTCGCTGGTTTGGCACCAAATTGGCTGGTTTTGGCGCCATTGTTTTCCCTCCCATTCCGGCTAAGTCCCTGGCCTTCATTTGAAAGTAATATGACAGGAAAAACAGGAAAAGAGTCACGACATAATGTCCCTGGAGAGAATCTTGCATCGGTCGGGCCAGGCTCCAAGCCCAGTTCAGGCTACCAAACACGTTCATCCTGCATCCGCTCAACCTGGCCCAGGCGCATGCGGGCTACCAATCACACCTACAACGTCCCCGGCCAGGTGTTCATCGTGGGCCACTCTCATCTGCTGCGCCTGCTCGGATCCCAACGCCAGCAGCTGATGCCTTCTTGGATCAGCTCGTATTGCCATTCTGCTTAATGGCATTGCTGCAACCAGTGGAGATCCATCACGGATGTATCATGGATACACTCCATGCTTTAAAACAATCTTCCGGTTCTCCGAAGCGGGTAGGAAACTACTTGAAGGAAACTTCAGTCTGTTTGGAATTGCATTTCGCAGCAAAAATTTGATTTATGATCAGTTCGTAAGCATAATTTCTTTTAAGCTTCCACTGCTTGGTAAAAGAAAGTGTCTGCGTTCTTTCCCCTCGACTTCTCTTTACAGCAACATCAGGGTAATTCTGCAGTTGTCTCCCTTGCACTTGTGTGCTGATGCTTTCGCTCTCCTCCTCTTTTCAAATTGGGTCAGAGAGTGAAGATGGATTCTTTTACAACCAGAGTGGCATTATTTAATTAGCGATGAAGGTTTAAATTTTTAACTTAGAGATTTGCTTACCACTGGATTAGTGTCAAGCTAAAACACCTTTTATTTGAAGTGTATAAAATCCCAAACAAATGCGAGCGAGCGAGAGAGAGAGAGAGATAGGGAGGGAGGGAGGGAGAGAGAGAGGGGTTCATGAATCAGAACAGGACTCAGGGCGCGTTCGTTTCCCTGAATTAGATGCCTCTAAATTTTAGCACTAAAAAGAATCTTATTATTTAAAAGTATTAAATAAAGTCTAATGACAAAACCTTTTTACAGATGGGTATATCTTTGCGAGACAAATCTAATGAGCCTAATTAATCTATGTTTTACTACAGTAATGCTACAGTAACCATCGTCTAATCACGGCTTGACTACCCTCGTTAGATTTGTCTCGCGATTTAGACCGGAGGTTCTGCAGTTAATTTTGTAATTAAACTTTGTTTAAGACAAGATTTTTTTTGTTTAGACCTCTCTAAATTCACCCCTCTAAAATGCCGAACGCGCCCTCAAGGATTAAAGGTTACCACTGCCTATAAGACGATTGGACTGGCATGCAGTAATTCGTTCAGCCAGATTTATCACAATCGTACTGGTTCTCTTGCAACACATCCACCAGTCAGGACTCAAATGACACTATTTAGATCATCGTTCAAACCCTCACTACTGCTGCTAGCCTGTTGCAACCACTTGAGATAATAATCTCTAACAAGTACATATACAGATCAGTCATCCATCCATATTCTATTACCCTCCGAGCAACTGCAGTATTTAGAAAAGAGCGGTAAAGGTTTAACATCCAGCAACTGAAAGATCTTTCACTAGCATGCCACTGCCATGCATCAAAACATTGACGACACAGAAGTGTTAAAATTCAACATGCAGATGAAAACTTAAACTTAGGACAAGACAAACACTGCAAAGACAAGCTGAATCAGCTGAAGCATTGCTCCTTTTGGTCACCCTAGAATGCCGCATCCCTCGCTTTCATATGGCTACATGCTTAACTTGTTGACGAACCACTTTGCTGAAAAACAATGTTGGACAAATAATCAAAAGATTGAACACAGAATCATTACATCAACATCTAAATTGATTTAACAGTATCAATACATGTTACAGCATGTAATTAATCACTAGGGGCATAAAATAAATCAAAAGCCTGGGCAGTAAACTTCATTAGCACCTAAGTTGATGTAACAGTGTCAAGCTCAGTGAAGCACATTGATGCACACTTCTTAAACAAGCATCATATATAGAGAACATTGATGAACTGCAGATCGATGCTAATAAAGCCACGAACATGAACAGAGCAATGCTAATACAAGAAAGCCCGAGAAAATTAATGACTACAGAACATGAATAATCATAAGGCAAGCCAAAAAAACATTAACACTGGACAAACCAGTGGTGAGCATTACAGAAAATACCATAATAGTGAGACAAGAGAGATGAATAGCTATCAACCTCACTATTGAGGACCCATCGGACGTAAGAATTCTACTCCCAGATCATATCCTCCATCTTCAGTGACCAAACTTGTACCTCCCATTCCAGAAAGCTTCTTGCCAGTTGCTTGCGGCAACACCCTTGGACGTTTGAGGTGCCCATGTGGACCTGGACCCAGCAAAACAACAAATGTTTAACAACAACAATAACAAAAAAAAAATCATACCTCCCAATTAGAAAAAGATTTACAATAACAACAACAATAACAGATGTACAGCTCTTCATCTTATCTCTCTTAGCAAGCAACAAAAATCCACCCAAATAGATGAATAAAAGAAAAGATTTGTACCGTAAATTCAAAGAGGACACATTGACAGAACTATTTTTGCACATGACCCTGTGCTTTCACTTCAGGAAAACAGAAAAAGAACAAAACTTCACAATTTGATGCTCTTGTGGCACAACTCCACATTTTGAGCAGACACAACTTTATTTGCTCTTAAGTCCAAAAAATGTTCCCTAAGTAATGTAAATACATCAGAGAAAAAAAAAACATAACAAGGATAGTTGATAGCACAAAAAAACAGAGAGATGTGAAGCCAATGAGTCCATAACGCTTCTTAACTTGAGTTGTACTCCCTGAGTGAATAACATTAAAAAATTGAAGTAAAGCTGTTCTGGATACCATCATGAGACAACTCATCAACCAACTTAATCATATTCATAGTTCCATCTTCCATATACTTTATCACAAGGACAACACAAGGAGTAATGAGAAAGTTCCATAAAAAGAAATTACTCATGCAGACATAGAAAAAAGATTACCTGGAGCAGTTTTCAACAAATGAGTGGATATCCTGCTGTGCATATAAGCGAAGGTGATAAAAGTGTTTCTTGCAGCAAGAAACGGAGCTACTCCTTGTAGCGTGTTTGTCTTCATGTCCACAGCAACAACCCATGCGTCCTTGTCTCGACGGTTGACCTTAATCATGAAGTAAACAATACAACTATCATCGACGTTCAGGCCGAGGGTGGGTTGACAGATATCGATCCTCTTGAAGGGAGGTAGGAGCACATCTTCATCGCTTAGCACCTTGGGGAGGAGTTTGACATACGGGCTGTCTTGGAAGTTCATATCTTTAGAATCTACTTTGCATTCCCTACTCCAGTGTCCAGAGAGGCAACTGCTCGGTCTGCTCCATGTGACAGCCATCCAACCATCCTCGAACAAGTCACCCTTACAGACTCTGCTTTCCTTCCAATGCACCTGCAACTCCACGAACTTAAGTTGTTCATTGATGACAGCAATGTCCCGAGCAAGACGTGCATCCCCTCTGAACAAACTGTTCCGACGTGTCGATGGTAATTTGATATAACGGAGTGGAGAGGGGATGACTTCTCCATTGTCAGAGAAAAGATCACATAAGAGGACGCCCCGCCAAAGATCCACAAAGCCCATGGTGCCAGCATCTCCTCCAATGTTGATGACCTTACTGGTGGCATGCTCAAAATCAGCTCCATACTGCTGCCTCTGTTCCTTGTTCAGCGAGATAGTGTTGACAGTCCAATCTTCCGTTTTGGAGTTGTAGAGGGAGAGAATGAAGTTCCCTTGAGGGAACTCATCTTGCATCTCCCAAGGTGCCGCCTTGAGCGCAGCAATGATGTAGTGCCTCTGAACAGTCTGGACATGAGGGCGCAGATAGATCCCGGTTTGGCCACCAAGCGTTGGCTGGTGACCGGTGCCGCAGAGCATGACGCCAGTGTGTTCCGCATAGAAGCTGTTGTATGGGCTAGGGGGACGCTTGAGCAATGTCAGTGATGGCTTTCCATAAGCAACCCCGCCGGTGGCCCGGTAAACGTAATAGTCGATGTTCTTCATCACATCTTTCTGGCAGCTCACGGTGACGCAGAGGACGACGAGATCTTCCTCCATGGCGAGGATCTGAGGCTCCAAGGGCATCTCGGCGTCACGGCTGTAGACGCACATGTATGAGACATGCGGTGGGCGGCGAGGACAGATGGTCACCTGCAATTGATGAAGATAGGATTTTAAAATTGGGTGCACAAAGGTACCATACAAATGCATTATTAATCCATATTAGAAACTCACAAAATAATAAAGAAAGACTGCAATTGAATTCATTGGTGTGCAAAGGTATGAGACAAATGCATCTATTAGAAACTCACAAAATAATAAAGAAAGATTCCAATTGAATTCCACGAGAAGGGACTATTTCAGATTTCAAGCCCAAACCAAACTAAATTGACCTAGTTATTAATATGCACAAGCTAAATTGGGACTATTTTTATAAAATGCAGCTCATGGATTCAGTGTAAGTCAGCCCAAAAGTGAGGCACAACCAGTTCAGGAATCAGAATAGGACTCACAGATTAAACATTATCACTGGCTATATGAGGATTGGGCTGGAACGCAGTTATTCGTTCAGCCAGATTTATCACATTTGTGCTGGTTTTCTTGCAACACATCCACCAGTCAGGACTCATAATGACACTATTTAGTTCATCATTGAAACCCTCACTACTGCAGCTAGCCTGTTGCAACCAGTTGAGTTAACAATCTCTAACAAGTACATATACAGATACAGATCAGTTCCATCCATAAATATACAGATATTTTGAGTTACCCTCCAAATATCGAGCAACTGCAGTATTTAGAGAAGAGCGGTAAAAGGTTTAATATCTAGCAAATGAGAGATCTTTGACTAGCATGCCACTGCCATGTATCAAAACATTGAGGACACAGAAGTGTTAAGGTTCAAGACGAAAACTTAAACTAGGACAAGACTTAAAACTTCAAAGACAAGCTGAATCAGATGCACATCCATGCCATAAGGTAGCACCGCTCCTCACCTGGATGTCATGGCCGTCCCAAGTTTTGGAGAAGGCGGTGGTGGCGTTCTTGCAATCGGCGACGTAGGCCTGGGACTCGAGAAGTACCCAAGGCGGGTAATCCTCGGCAACACCATCTTCGTTCGCGGTAAGCGCAGGTGGGTTCAAGCTGGCCGGCTGCAATCGGAAACGGGGGTTCCCCATGGCGACTGGCTTTGATTGGGAGGGGGTCAGCTACCGCTATATGTAGAGGCGGAGAGCCGAGAGAGGAGCGGAACTGAGGAGAGATTCGAGTAGGAATCGGCCGGCGGCGGAAGCTACTGTGTGGAAGCTGAGAGCCGAGAGGGGAGCGGAACTGAGGAGAGATCCGAGGAGGTCGCCGCCGCTTCCGACTACAATACTCTTTCTTTGATGTTTTTTTTTTCCTTCTTTTTTTCTCAACAGATTCGGCTCGAGCTTCCCTACAGCTTTTTTTTTTTTTTTTTTTTTTTTTTATTTTTTTTTTGTTTTTGTGGGTTGTGGGTGGGTG
>LAPY01001112.1:68881-79122 GCA_000970635.1 Eragrostis tef
ATCGAACCCACTGCTGGACGTAGGGCTTCGATCGCCCGAACCAGGATAATCCTCGTGTTCTTCCCTTTTCACCAAATCTAACACAACCCTCCAAAGCGTGCAGAATTTGTTAGAAATAAGCCCTATGACTACCCTTGGTGATGGTGTTAGGTCCCAAAAGGTGCATAAAGTTGACGGTAAAAATGGACCGTAAGGACCGTCAACAATAAGCCCACAATGAATCGGCTAATGTGGAATGCCACTTCCGAGGTTGTTCATCAATCTTCCGCTTGATCAACTTAATCAAGCTCTTGTTAGATCATTCCGCCTGACCTTTAGCTTGTGCATAATACGGTGACGAATTCAATATCTTAATACCAAAACTTGCTGCAAACTCCAAGAACTCGTCCGATATAAAGATAGACCCTTGATCAGTGGTGATTGTTTGCGGAATCCCAAACCGATAAATGATGTGCTCCTTCACAAAATTAATGATATCCTTGGGAGTCACATTTTTCAAAGGTATTGCCTCTACCCACTTTGTGACGTAATCAGTGGCTGCCAAGATATATTTATGTCCCTTGCTTGATGGCGGATTGATTTGTCCGATCATATCCATCCCCCACCCCCGAAACGGCCAAGGCTTGATAATCGGACTCATGGCCGATGCAGGAGCTCTTTGAATAGCACCAAACTTCTGACAATCTTGACAACCCTTATAATACCTGAAACAATCTTCTACCATTGTCGGCCAAAAGTATCCTGCTCTCTTCAATAACCACTTCATCTTCTGAGCTGATTGATGAGTACCACACACCCCTTCATGTACTTCCGCCATAGCCAACGTGGCTTCCTCATCACCCAAACATCTCAGCAAAACCCCCTCCAAGGTCCGATAATAGATTTCTTCACCTAATAGCACGTATTTGAGAGCCTTGTACCTGACCTTTCTGGACACCTTCTGTGATGGATCTCGCAAATATTCCAAGATCTCCTTCCTCCAGTCATCGGCTGACAATTCAGCAATATCAACATATCTGCCTATCGGACGATAACCAGAAGCATTCTGAGCAAGATCATTAGCCTCCATATTCTGCTCTCTGGGCACGTGTTTGAAGGTCACATCTCTGAAGCTTGCCATCAAAGCCTGACAGTCCTGAAAATACATCATCAGAATATCATCCTTGCATTCATAAATACCGGCCAATTGATTGATCACCAGCAAAGAATCCCCACGGACTTCAACGCAATCGGCCCCTGCTTTCTTCAGCAATTGCAGCCCTTTTAACACCGCATGATATTCTGCCTGATTATTGGTACTGTCTTCAACAGCAAACGAAAATTCATAACTCGCCCCCAAGGGTGAGATAATTAACATACCAATCCCACAACCAGCTTTGCAAATAGACCCATCAAAGAATAAAGTCCATGGCATCGGCTCAACCAACCCTTGACTGAAATCACCATGTTCTACAATTAAATCTGCCAACACCTGGGCCTTCACTGCTTTGGGCGACTCATACCTTAGATCAAATTCTGCTAGTGCCAGCATCCACTTCCCAAGACGCCCTTTCAGTACTGGAGCCGATAGTATATGCTTCACCACATCGGCCCGACACACCACTGTGCATTCATTGGATAGCAGATAATGCCTCAACTTGGTACATGAAAAATATAAACATAAGCACAACTTCTCAATATCAGAGTACCTGGTTTCAGCATCAATCAACTTTCTACTCAAATAGAAAATCACCCTTTCCTTTCCCTCCTGTTCTTGAACCAAAGTTGAGCCGATCGATCTACCATCAGCAGATAAATATAACCTGAAGGGTATACCTGCCCTTGGCGGCGCAACCGCAGGAGGCGAACTCAAATAGGACTTTATATCATCCAACACTCTCTGATGCTCTTCTCCCCATCGGAACTCTTGCCCAGACTTCAATCGTAACAACGGAGCAAAAGGTTCGATTCTCCCAGAAAGATTAGAAATAAACCTTCTGACAAAATTAGCCTTCCTATCAACGACTGCAACTCCGTCTTGTCCGCTGGAGGCTTTATCTTCTTGATAGACTCGATGCTTCTTGAAGCCCAGGAATTCTCCGGCCGATACACCGAAAGCACACTTATTAGGATTCATGCGAACCCCATATTTCCTAGTCCTTTCCAGGACTTCACGCAAATCAGCAATGTGCTCATCAACACTCTTCGACTTGACTATAACATCATCGATGTAGATCTCAACCAATCGGCCAATCAAATCATGATATATGTAGTTCATCGCCCTTTGATATGTGGCACCAGCGTTCTTCAAGCCGAAAGTCATCACAACCCATTCATACAACCCAATGGCTCCCGGACACCGAAAAGCTATCTTGGGAATATCTTCCTCCACCATAAATATTTGATTATATCCGGCATTGCCGTCCATAAAACTAACAATCTTATGTCCCGCTGCTGCATTGACCAAAGTATCTGCAACAGGCATCGGATACCCATCCATCGGCGTAGCTTTATTTAGATTCCGAAAGTCAATGCACACCCTTATCTTTCCATTCTTCTTCTTTACTGGCACTATATTTGAAATCCATTCAGCATATCTGCACGGCCGTATGAACTTGGCATCATATAACCTGGTAATCTCCTTCTTTATAGCATCTAACACCTTGGGCTCGAAATTTCTGCCAGGTTGCTTGTAAGGACGGTACCCAGGCTTGATCGGCAGCCGATGTTCCACTATCGAACGGCTAAGTCCAGGCATCTCATGATATTCCCATGCAAAACAATCTCGATACTCTTTCAACAAATTTATTAATTTAGCTCTAAAATCTTTACATAGATTCTTACTAATAAAAGTCGGCCTAGATTTGTCCCCATCTCCTATGTCAACTTCTTCTAACTCATCGGCCGAAGTAAATCCTCTTCCTAGCTTGCCTTCCTCAATGTTGTCCGCCATGGTGCCTGTCAGAGCGACATTTGGGAATTCACTTCCCCTTTTATTTCGACGGACCTTTCAGTGATCTCCAAGTAATCTCCGTCCCAAGCTTTACCAGACAAGCATCGGACATCATCCATCTGCCAAGGAGCCATATCGGCACTAGCCACATTCTCTACAGATTCGGCTTGCACGATCTCAATTTGATCACCATCCCACTGAATCAACATCTGATGCATGGTAGATGGTATGCAGCAATTGGCATGTACGAACCCTTGCCATCTATAACAAAGAAAGTAGTAGGAAGAGTCTTACCACCAACAGTCAACTCAATGTTGGTAGCCCCAAGAGCCGATGCGGTCTTGCCCCCATAATCCTTCAGCACCATGTTGGTCTTGATCATCTCTTCGGGAACCTTGCCAAGCCTCTTAAATGTTGAGATTGGCATGATATTCACTGCAGCTCCACCATCAACTAACATCCGGCTCATCGGCCTCCCATTAGCAAAACCTTTAATATACAAGGCCTTCAGATGATGGTGCTTGCTCTCCTCTGGTTTCTCAAACACAGCTTGTTGAGGATCTAGGACTAACTGTGCTGTCTCACCCTCATCATCACTATCACTTTCCAAAACAAAAGCTTTGAACTCAGCTGGCAATATGCACACCATGTTGATCGAAGCCGATGGCTGTTCCACTTGCGACTTCACCTTGACCCGCCATTCCTTCTTTATATGATGCCGATGATCGTCATCCCTGTCACGACCATTAACTTCGGCCTGTATCTCTCGACAGCGGGATCTCTGCACACGCCTCTTCTGGCTTTTGGTATAAATCCCAGTTGGGCACCATTGTGGCTGCCGTTTCTTGTTTCTGACAATCTCCTCAACCTGCTCCTGCTCAGCCTCTTGATCTTCAACCGGACCCAACCTCTGATGAACAGACCTTCTCGATGACTCCACTCGATGGTCAAACTGATACTGCCTCTCCGGTCGATGGTCAAACCTATATTGACCTCTGGGTCGATGATCGAACCGATACTGACCTTCTGGGCGATGATCAAACCGGTAAGGCCTCTCTGGTTCCTGCAAACTCTCCCGCACAGAAACCCGGTTCCTTGATGGGCCCTCTTGATCCATCGGCTCCCTGAACACCACCCTATCTCCACATCGCGAACACCCCTCCATCGGTGGCAGTTTCATTCCTCTTTCCCAACAATACTGAAAGAAAGGACATTCCCAATGTGGATCAAACCGGTCCTCTTCTTCCCTATCCCTCTTTCGCTGGTAGTTGTCAGTTGCTCGTGAAAATCCCCCAAACTTCACCATGTTCACAGGAAATGGGTGCTGGTCGATCTTCATAGCCTTCTTCTGATCATCGAACTTGATCCGACCTTGTTCGATAGCAGCCTGCACGCTCTGCCTAAAAACTTTGCACTCGTTGGTATGATGTGATGGAGAATTATGCCACTTGCACCAACGTCTCTTCTTTAACTCCTCAGGCGGCGACAGCACATGATTAGCCGGCAAAAAGATCTGCTTCTCCTGCAACGGCCAATCAAAGATTTTGTCCAGCTTATTGACATCAAAATCACATCTCTCCTCTACCGCAGCCTTTTTTATAAAAGGGCATGTCACAGGTTTTCTGCCCCTGTTCCACTCAGCTAACCCGACTTCCTCTCCCTCCTCGGACTCAGAATCGGAACCATAATCAGCGTATCCGGCGAACCGGTTCTTTGTGCGCTCTGGAAGTGACTCTCATGGGCCGATATCCTTTGAGCTAACTGAGCCAAGTTCTCAATCTCTTGGGCTGCAAACCTCTCCCTAATAGGGCTAATGAGTCCCTGGAAGGCAAGATCGGCCAGTTGCTGATCAGTCAGGACCAAACTGAAACATTTACTCCTCACATCACGAAACCTCTGGATGTAGTCCATAACTGATTCTCCGGTCTTCTGCCTAACAGCCGTCAGATCTGTTAGCTTCATCTCTGTTGCACTTCCTCCGAAATAAGCATGGAACTTCTTCTCTAGATCATTCCACTCATATATGGAGTTGGGTGGAAGAGAAGCGAACCATGTGAACGCAGGTCCTGACAGCGACAAGGAAAACAACTTAATCTTCCATATGTCCTCAGCCGATGCCTCGCCACACTGTGCAAGGAAACGGCCGATGTGCTCCATCGTTGATGTGTTGTCTTGACCAGAAAACCTGGTGAAATCTGGTATCTTGTATCGGCTAGGCAATGGTGTCTTGTCGTACCAGTCAGGGTACGGTCGACGATAGACAGAAGTAGATCCTTTTGGCTTAAGACCGAATTTCTCTCTCATAACCTCAGCAACTTTGTTAACCCAATTGTCCGATCCGACGTTCTGAGGGGACATCACTGTAGGGCTTTGCTGCTGCTGGTTCCATGTTGCATTACCACCTGCACCAACATTATTGTCTGGCACATTATTGTTTACTGGCCCAGGTGTTTGAAATAGCTGCCCCCCGGGTCCTCTGGTAGGTGTCCCCAGAGAAAACCGCCGATTCCCAGAAGCAAAATACAATGGCCCTTTATTTGGCTCATAATATACTTCTCCAGAAACGGTCTTCAATATCAAATCTCTCAATGTGTTAATCAACACTGGGGACTGATTGATCAAAGCTTGATGCAATCCCTCATGTATCATCTGGCTCAGGTTCCCTGACGGAATCTCTTCGTTCTTTGCTTCCTCTAAAGCTTGCTGGAACATGGCCTGCATCGATGTTACCAACACACCAGATCTGTCAGACAGAGCCTTATCTACATCCACATTTACCATCCTCTGAATTTCGGCCGCTGATCTGCCGATGTGTTTGTTTTTCCTGTGTCACACACATCACCGGCACTGGAAACGGACCATTCTGTATCACACCAGACCTTGTTTTCTTGAATGAGCCCAGGCAAAACTGCTTGTAATCTTCTACGGCTTTTTGCAGTTCCTCCTTCTGTTGTTCACTCAAGAGCTCTTCCGTCACAGGGACCAGGTTGTGCGGACCAACTTTGGTTCTGTCCTCTCCCGACATCTTGATCAAACAATCGCGTCCCACTGGGCGTGCCAAAAAGTGTGTTGATGCAAAATCTTCACACGTGACCTGGGAGATTTGCTTTACTCCAGTGCAGGATCAAAGCTTGCGCGTGGTGAAATTTCTAAAGCGTGCCAGTCAATTTTCTCTGCAAACTAACAAAGACATAAAAAATGTATTAAATTCATTAGGCCATCGGCCTGATAGGCCGATGCGGAGCCAACAATCGGATGTCGAGCAAACAGTCAAGAGAGGAAAAAAAATCGGCTAAACAGAGACTCGTTGACTGTTGACTATCGGCTAACGACCATCGGCTGATTCACGAACAGAAATATAGATCCGAAAAATATAAGCAAATAGCTATAATAAAGCCTTTGAATCAATCAATTTATGTAGATATTGAGATAAATTAACTGCAAGATCTGACAGAAACTAATTCTCAAATAAAATAATTTAGATTTAATAGATAGACAATCGGCTAAACAACCTGAAAGAACTTTAAATCTCTCTATCGACTAAGCCACATCACTAGACTACTCCGATAAAACCCGTAGGATTGGACCTAACCGAGACAGCAATAAGGTTTTACAGCAAAGCAATTAAAAATATGCCCTTCGATCTGAAATTACAACAGGATCGGACCTAACCGAGACAGCTGGTAACAACAAATCTAATCGGCAGTTCTAGATAGATCTAATATACCGGATAACTGATAACTGTTCTAGCAAAGCATTAGCAGATCCGATCGGCTCGTACCGTGAGATAATTCAATCAAAGTACAAGACGAGAAGATTACTAGATAAGTTAGGCAGTTACCTTGGTTTGACGAATTCCCTGCCGTGCGTGGAGATCGTGCCGATGCAGCCCACGCGAGACAAGAAACCCGTCGAGAAAACAGGTTGACGATGCGCCGGAAGTTATATTAATTATGATTAGGGTTTACTTACAAGCACCTGGGTTTATATTTATAGACCCGAAGATTTTCAATCGTGTACAATCTGGATTCCTAACTTATCTTGCCGCAGCCAACTTAACCTTGCGGCTCCCTCCGAGTCGGCAAACCGTCCTTCCGAAAATCCAGTATGACCCACTCTGCCACGTGTACTGCCAAGGCTTGCCAAATTCCGGTGTCAATAGCTATTCCCCACAACTCATCTGCCATTCCGCCGCTCCCTCCTTCGCTCGCTTCCCACGCTCCGAGGAGTCATTCCATTCCTTACTCTGCGGCAGGGGCCAAGGGAGCAGACGCATTTGAACACCAGATGGAGGATGCCGCATCCAGACCTGCGGCGAGCCGGCGAGCCACCTTCCGGTGAAGGTGAGCACATTCCTCCCGTTCTTTTATTCTCCCCCCTTTTCATTCCTGTTTTTGGAACTCGATCTGGAGGGGAGCACGGCATCAATCAAGTTTGTGCTGTGCTCGCTGAAGACGCCATGGTGAATTCGCCGGTGACGGCTTTGACCAGTCAGCCCCGCACATTCTGATGAGTCCAGCGCCGAGTAATACTTGCCTCTTCCTATTGTATTCACTGCTATATGCTATATTGTAATATGGAGTGTGCACATTTGTATGAGAGTTAATTTTGGAAATTTGATCTGCTTTGTTATATCTGCAGTTGGATTTCTTCCATGGACAAATGCACAATTACATTGAAGCCTATTGAGTCATTGACTCCCGTGCCTACTCCCATGAGGTTCTTCCATGACTTGGTTCCAGGTTGCTCCGAAAGTGGTCCTGCAGAAACCCATGTTAGATGAAAAAGGCCTTTTGACATTACTTTGAGCCTGACAACCCTTCAGGTTCCAACTTGCACACTCATCTCATGTTTGATTTCCACATGCAGGTATTTGATGCAAAAATTGTGTCGGCATTTTCTCTCGACAAAAGTTATTGTATTATGAAACATAATGCATATCTGGTCATATGACCAACTAAACAATAATTTAGGAGCACACTGAGGAAACAAACATATTTAACTTAAATAATGAAATATTCATAGGTGTAGATAAGTACTGACATCCCTATCATGTAGACACACAAAAGCATCGGCGCTGTAATGTAAAAGCATTTTAATTTTCAAAAACTCGTGCAGAGTCACTTGATATGCATTATGTGGTGAAGGAGATATTCTTGGTTCGCTATTGATTCGTTTTTGAAATGCTCCAAGCTTCTCATTTGTGATTAGGAAAAAAAAAATTGTCTCCTAAAGCACTGTTTGGACTGTTGAGCACTCTCCTGTCCTGTTATGTACCACCAGTAAACATTATTTGCTTCATTTTAGCATTAACTAAAATGTGTGAAATACTGACTTCTATACAAAATTTTGTATTTGTATTTTACAGGGATAGTAAGGATAGTATGGACACGGATGCATTATTACGGCGTTTGTTGCTGCACATGGTGGAGCATGTACTATCCATTTCAGCTACTGAGTGCTGAGGTTCATTTGCACCCTCGCCACCAGAAGCCTTCATAGTAGATTTGTTTCTTTTAAACTGGAACAGGTAGTGAATACATTAAAGAATGAGAAACGTCCAGGTGTTATCTAGACATACTTTTATTGCAAATTTTCAATGCATATTTGTAGTATTATTTAAGTTGGTAACACAGTAGCATGCGACCTGGGTGTAACACCTGAACCTTTCTCATTTTGTTTGTCCTCTGATGATTATTTTTTAGATTAGGCAAAATTTGCCATGGGACACCCAAAAGTTCTGGCTTTTGCTAGAGGACACCGTTTTTTTTCTCTTTGCCGTAGGACTCTTCAAATTTGTGGTTATTTGCCAGAAGACACCGCTTCCATTATTCCGGCTGAGAAGGAGAGAGAGTGGCAGTGAAAGGACCAAAATGCCCCTGGGTCGTCTTTTTTCTCCCGGTCTAGCCTAACCAGTTCTCCTCGTGAGTCCGTGACGAGCATGACCAAATCAGGGGAGAGAACCAGGCGACGACGGCGGCGGCTGGAAGCAATGGCGGGCAACTCGTGCGGGTCAAGCTCAAGGGCACCAGTGTCATTTTGCAAATACTCTCTCTCCATCTCAGCCTCAAATTGGAGGCGGTGTCTTCTGGCAAATAACCACAAATTTAGAGAGTCCTACGGCAAAAATAAAAAAGATAGTGTCCGCCAGCAAAAGCCACAACTTTTGGGTGTCCCAGAGCAAATTTTGCCTTTAGATTAATGTTGTGATCATGAGTGGAACTATTGATCATGCAACGTGTGGTCTTAAATGATATCCTTTCTGGTGCTTACGAGATAAGCATTATGTTTATATTTTTCACCTGTAATGTGTGGCTCATATACTCAAATTTACATCATGCACGGCTACAATTGTCATGATGGTAGTGTTTTCATACATAGACTTATAAATCATGATGTTGTTATCACACCCGCGGCAACGCGCGGGGTTTTGGCTAGTTGGATCAATTTCGCCTGCGCCTGATGCTTGTCCATCAGCCGGGATTGAGGAAGAACGAAGCTCTTGATGCAGATTGCTGGAGCTCGGATTGCGGATGAATCCGTCGATCTCCTCTGCTTGCTGGAGCTCCTCCATGAACAAATCGCGGCAAGGCATGGCGGCCACGGCGGGAGCGCAAAAGCTGCCATGAGATTTCCCCCGCGCCGGCCGGTCGTCTCCTTCTCTCTCTCTCCCCGCACGACGGCGAGCTGGACACGAGCAGGGCGGACGCCGTCACGCCGCGTATACTTCGTCTCCCACGCGCCGCATCGCCACTCCTCCCCGCCGTGACATGTCCATGGTGTCGTCCGGGAGAAAGAGAAGAAGGGATGAAGAGAGAGAGAAAAAAAAAAGAAAAAGAAAAAGAAAAAAGAAAATGACGTGTCATATGACATGTGGGACCCGTTGCGCCACGTAGGACAAAACCGTTCAGGGAGGTGAATTGAAGTGAGAGAAGGAGTTGAGGGACTGCGGTTACCCGGTTTTGTAATTAGAGGTGTAGGTTGCGCTACCCTAATAGTTAAGGAAGGCAAATAGGACTTTTCTCAATCATAAACATACATCATCCGGAGCTGTCCGGCCATAAACACACGCCACCATCGCCGATACAGGCACCCATACTAGGAGAGAGAAGTTGTTGGGGATCCACGGAGAGAGCTTTGAACCTGGAGGACAGTTCCCAGTCGACCCGAGGGTCTCCGGGAATTGGACTGACACCCCGAAGGTCTCCGGATTTAGACTAACACCCCGAAGGTCTCCAGGATTAGACTGACACCCTTCGTGCTGTCGTTGTTTTCCTTCCTTCGCAGGGCTTGTCGCCGGGCGCGAAGG
>LAPY01001113.1:54795-64859 GCA_000970635.1 Eragrostis tef
CTGCCAGCCGGCCATGGTGGCGGCGGCGGCGGCTAGGGTTAGGGTTGGGGAGAGAGGGAGACAAGAGAGAGAGGTGGCTCTGATACCATGTTAGAGTCAGGATTGAACTAGCCGAATTGATTCCTCCAACCCTAGATGGGTGGGTATATATATATCCAACACACACGGGCCTCTGTATGGACCAAACACACTCCAACAATGAGTGGGAAAATGCCGCACTTCGAGCTTCCTCCTGGCAAGGCAGCTTTCCAAGGATCGAATGACCCAGCTCATCACATTCCAGCCTTTATAGACAATAGTTGCGTGGCCAACATGCATCACTGATTGTATTATTGTTTGCACATGCTACATAAGCATCGATTGAAGTTTCAATGGCATGAATGTGCTATCGAGTTCCATGGGTTCAACGTACTTTTATTTCTTTCATATTTGTTTATTTGTTTTATATTTGTTACTAGGTTTAATTCGATAAAATGACAGGGAATAACAAAACTCTGAGTTTGACAAAAAATTGCTTCTCATTAGTCACTTTGATTTAGCATGGATTGAAGAGACAGGAAGCAAAGCCAACATATCAAGTTACATGACAGTCCAAATGACATATCAAGACCAAAATCCAAACTTTTTGCAGACTAATGTTTGGCAGGCGGTTAAAACATTCAGCAACTAATTCAAAATTACTGTCCTGCTCAATCAAATCTGCTAATCAGGCAGGCCAAAGAAGCGCAGCCAGAAACCAGCATCTTAACAATCAATTTGACTGCATTGCAATCAGAACAATTTCTCAGCCACAGGGCCAATTAATAGCAATTATAAGTAATTTGCTGGACAGAATGTGGAGCCAATGCAGTAGAAGATATAATGCCTGCTACTAGCGCATATCACCACCCAATGTCCTTCAATCTCATGGAGGGTTCATGTTCTCACAATACTTTTTCATTCAAAAATATAGGACTACAGGGGCACTTGCCCCTCTCCCCAGCTTGACTTGTAATCACGATCGACTACACAAGATCAATTTGATCGTTAAACATGTCAAAATTAGTTGACCACGTGCATAATAAATATACACTGCTATACATTGAACTATCTTTTGGTATTAAACCGCCAACTAATATTGCTGACATGTTTGGTGATTGGATTGGTGGGTTTCATTACAATGATAGGGGGAAAATTTTAGTTGGAATCGGTGCCATATGTTGGGCTATATGGCGGAGCCGAAATGACATTGTATTTTATAAAAATGCAATTCTTACTCCTATGCAGGTAATTTACAGAGAAACATACTGGATGAAAACATGGTCACTATTCCAAAAGGAGGATGGAAGAACTTCAATGTTGAAGGCATGCCGCCGTTTGGAGGTAGTGACAATGGAGATTTTTGCCAAACACGGGTGGAAGTTTAGTAATAGGTTGCGTTAAAATGAACTGTTTATTATTCTTACGCCGATTGTTTGGCGTTTCTTTATTTGTCTTCTGTGATAGACGGAGTCTACACATAGTTGAGTTTTGTAATAAAGGACGGCTACATACATCAAGTGATGTAGAGGCCGGGATGTTTTTATTTGCTTGATGAAATATATTTCCTTTTATCTTAAAAAAAAACGTACCGATCAGGGAATAAGTAATCACCAACATATTCATGAATAGTTGAAACGTGGGTTGAGTTGAGGTTGATTTAGAAACATTTCATATCCATGTGTGATTTGAGGTGATTAGAAGATTTCCATTCAACTACTTTTGAGCATCCATATTTGATATTTTCGTTCATATTCAACCAAACCATTCCCATGTTCGTTCAATCCCCAAGCTTTTGCCTGGCTCAACATAGCGACTCGTTGCACCACTGCCTGACACATTTTTGCAGTGGGCACCTGCTCACCAAACACAAGTAGTTTAATGGTCAAACATTTTTGACGAGGTGGCATGAACCATAGTTTCAGCAGCTGCTACTCCGGTTACCAGCTGAATCTTCCGATGTTCGGGACACAGTACGTTGCAGCAACGGTGTGGCCTCTTAAGGAACAGAGCTGCCTGTCAACTGAACCTTGAGGGAGGGATAGCCAGCAGCAGGCAGCTCAACTCCGCCTCTAAAACAGAGCATGTCAGCACTCAGCAGTCCCAGCACCTTCCTCCAGATCTCGGATATCCCAACCCACATTTGCACCTGAAACCTACTACAAGCTGGTCCCTGCGCTGCTCACCGCTGCGCAGCTCTGAACTTCTGAACCTGGACATTACTTCTGGACACCAGGGACATAAGTCTGAACCTCGGTTCTGAAGTCTGAACTTCTGAACTGAAGCTGAAGCTGTTCCTCTCATTTGCCATGAATCTGAATAGCTGTTGGCAAGGTTCGGTTTTTCCTACTACGCCCTGCCCGAGCCAGGCTTAGCCTGCGAGGAGTTGAGGCCGAACGCACGAGCGACAGGGCAGCGATCTATGTGGCCTCCGAGAGCAAGGGCAGGGACGCGTCGGCGAGACGGCCGGGATGCGACGGCGCTCGATTGAGTTTTAAGCGCGCCATGGATGTGTTCCCACTTCCCAGCATCACACGGCCCCTTGGCCACCACTCACCAGCGGCATGCATCGATCGCCATGTCCGATTGGCATCCGTTCAGCGCCTTCGTTTCCAACCGCGTCCTACGGCGAGAATCAACAAATTTACGGACGCCACGAGGGATACGATGGTGAGGAACGCGCACAGGACGGCAGGAGGCGTCGGCGCACCGGCAAACCGCGGCAAGAAACAGGGGAACCTTCAGTTTCTCGGCGCCAAGGGTGCCTATCGTTCGAGACCCCGATCGATCGCAACGCAAGTTGGAGCGGCCGTGAGGCTGCTCGGACTTGGTAAATGGACGCGCGGGGTGGCCTCGGTACCGGCGGCGCTCAGGCGAGCCGCGGCGCGAAGTGCGGCCTGGACGTTATTCGAAATAGCGACCACCCCTGGGTGCCTAGGAGACGTCGGATTGGATTGGTGCGGGCCGGATTAATTAGTCGATACGCTGGAGTCGTCTTCCTCCCCAGAGACCCCAAACGTGCTTGTGGAAATGCCGCGGCCGCCCAGCCTCCGGCGAAGACTGTTCTCGCGCCACCGCGTACGCCCTCTCCCCTGTCCTGGGGCGCGTCTCGCCTGCCACGCCGTGACGCCTCGCTCGCGAACGCGCGCGCCACAGGCAGGCCAGGGCGTGCAAGGCGCGGAGTGTGGACTCGTAGTAGTAGGCATGCGTGTCCACGCACTTTTTGATCGCGGCCGCGGCGCCGCTCCGTACCGGCCGCCTCGCGCACGCACTTGTCCCACGCCACGAACTCCTCATGGCACCGCTCCCCCTTCATGAACAGGTTTCCTTCCCATGGCCGGCGGATCGGCGCAGAGGACGGGCTCGTAGTGGTCGGCGTGCGCGTCCATGCACGTCTTGAGCGCGGCCGTGACGTCGCGGCACGACTTCCTGGAGTCCGCCGCCTTACCAGTCGCCTCGTCCGCTTCTTCCACGCACGCCTCCCACGCCTGGAACTCCTCCTTGCACCCGCCGCGCTTCATGAACCGGCAGAAGCAACGCTCCCCTTCTTCCCTTTTACTCGACTCCGCGGCCCCGTCAGCTGCACCGGCGTCTTGTTTGGCCTCCGTTGTGGGGAGAGAAAGAGGAGCTGAGGCGGCGATTCCCATGGCGCTCGAGATCGATCGTGTCGGCGACGGTCGAGAGGATCGAGCAAAAGGGGAGGAACGACAAATCAAACGGTGTAATTATTATCTCTCTAAATAAGGCACAAGTCCAATACTTACTAGAAGTAGTAGTAGAGATTACGGAAACAAATCGCTGGAGTACGTCCACCACCAACCAACACAGCACAACTCCGAGTTGTTCACGCTCGTTATCTCTGAAACCGACCTGACAACTGAACCTCGATACGCATGTAGATCACGACGAGCTCGCCGGCCGGTCCAGGCTTCCTCAGTTTGTCATGTCGAGTCCATGGACTCTCCGAGAACCCCTTGCGGTTCGCTGCCTGTTCGATCTGGTGCGTGCCCCACCCGATCGAGACGACGACGCACACCAGCGTCCGCCGGAACTCGCGGCACGTTCGCGTCGTCGGCGCACGGTGATCGTTTCCAGAGTCTGGCCGGCCGCAGGACGCAAGCCTCTGTCTGCCACGCCGTGACGCGTGACTGGCCAAGTGATCATCGCCGGACGCGACGAGCGACAAGATCGCGCGCTCCCCTCAACACGCACTGGCGTCGTCGGTAAGGGCGACGGGAGCGCGCACCGTGCTTGTGAGTCGATCCGCCCGCCCGTCGTCGTCACACCGGTTGGTTGGCCCGTACGTGGGCCGAGATCGTCCGGACCATCCACCTAGCTAGGTCCGCCGCCATCTCGCGCGCTCGGCTAGCCGCGGTTCCTGTCCCTGTCCCCAGCTCGCACCTCGACGGCCAGCGCGCAGGCGAGAGCGAGACCACATTCTGACTGACGAGATCGTTAGACACAACGTGTAGTAGTACCTCATCTGAAGAATGGAATTGAGGATACAATATCATTGGCAGCGGCCACGGAAAACCTGTATTTGGAGAAAACCTCAGTATGAAGTTTTAATTGGATACGGATTCTACAGCGACAGCAACACGGAAAAATAACATTTCTGTCATATAAGATTTGGACTTTTTTTTTTTGTGTTCCCTTTCGATGCAAGTAATATTTAATTCCGAATTTGTGGTATTTATTATTTTTTCGCAACACGGACTTTATAGGTTAATCCAGACTGTTAAATCATCATAAAATCCAATGGTTCATATCTTTCTCTTTTTTTTTAAGATTAACGTGGTAATTTCTCCATCGTCGTTCCGAAATCCATCTCCCAGTTTCCAGCTGCACCACGGCTGATCATCCCGAGCTTCCCGGCAATGCGATGCAATAGCATCTTGCGTCAGATTTTTGCCTCATATATCTCGTCCGGCTTGAATACACCCCCAGCAGCCACCCACCCCGAAAGGCACTATGGGTCTCCACGCAAAGAAGAAGAAGCGTTCACGGGCCGTCTCCACGGTGCTTGACAACGACGACCTCTTGAGCGAGGTCCTCCTGCGCGTGGCCCTACCCACCAGCCTCGTCCGCGCCGCCCTCGTCTGCCGCCGCTGGCTCCGCGTCGCCGCCGACCCGGCCTTCCTCCTCCGCTTCCACGACAGCCACCCGCCGTGCCTCCTGGGCTTCTACGTCCACTCCGCGCGCCTCCGCGGCGTCCCCAAGTTCGCGCCGATGCCCGGCCTGCCGCCGGAGCTCGCCGCCGGCGCCCTCCGCGCCGGCAAGGCCCTCGACGCCTTCGCGGCGGAGACGTCCATGGCGTTCGTCCTGTACTGCCTCGACGGCCACCTCCTCGTCAGGCTCCGCCACAGAGACGTGGTGCTCAGCCCGATGCGGAGATCAGCTGGCCGGGGGGCGGTGGTCGTCGTCCCGCCGCCGCCGCTCTCGGCGAGCCTCTACGACCACTTCACGACGTGGCTGAAACGCAGAGACGAATTTCCAGGTCGCCGCCCCGGCGTGATCGTCTGCGCGGCGTGGAGGCGCCGCGGGGACCAGACCATCAGCACGTACGAGCTGAGAGGCGGCGCTTGGCACGAGCAGCATAATAACAACACCTCCTCGTCGTCGTCCGCCCCGGCCAAAACAAAGCTCCCCGATCCTCCGACGCCGAACCCGCTGGACATGCCATACTTCTTTCTCCGCTGCGGCGGCAAGATCTACCTGGTTTCATCGGCGAGCGTCATCGCCGACCTGCGCTGCTCTGCTTCCGCCTCAGAGGAGCCGTCGTCGCATCTCACGTTCGTCGCGCTCCCCGACGGCGTCAACTACAAGCTGTGGAACGAACGTAAGCTGTCGGCATGGACAGATAGCTCCGTCATTTACCTCATCAAGGTCGACGCCGAAAGGCTTCAGCTCTGCGCCTGGCTCTACCAACTGGACGCTAAAGAAGCCAGCTGGTCGCTGGAGGACACACTCTGTCTGCGCACGCTTCTTGCTGCCTCCGGCATTACTACAACGACCAGCTTGTTTTCTCGGGACCGACGACTTGATGTTGTGATTCAAGCGGTTGGACACCTGTGCGTGTTCTTACAGGTGGGTGCGGATGTCCTCCACATTCACATCAAGAACAGGACCGTGGAGAAAGTGTATACCGTGACACCGGAGGATGGGGACTTCGTCATGCTGGCCCCCTTAACCATGATCTTCCCTCCCGTCTTTCCAGTTATTTAGGATATATATGATGAGCGATCACAACTAATTAATGAGATCCTCTAAGGTTTGCATCTAGATTTCTTTTTTGGATTCTAGTATCTTATCCAGTGTAAACATTCGATTCGTTGCACTAGTGTGATAGTTTCCCTTTCTTAATAAAAAAAAATAGTGTCATAGTAATCTTTATGGTTTGCTTAGTGCTTCCTTGTTTCGGTTGAATGTTCTTCTTGTTCTTATGCACAATATGCAGCCCCCGGGAGAATTTCTTCATAGTAGATGATTAGTGGCTGCTCCAAAATTTTTGATGGTGTTTGATATGTCTAATAATAGTTGGTGTCCAAAATTTTACGTTGAAGGTGAGTAGGGGATAGAAAGAGTGGGCTTTTCCGTGGTTAATGTTGGGCATGATGGCTATGATGTCGACCCTATGATGTCGACAAGAAAGGATCCATAATATTATTTTTGAAAGTAAAATGTGTTTACTTGTATGATTTTTGGTATAACATAACGCGTTATATAAGATATGCCATCAGACACGAAAAAAGAAAGCTATATATAAAGATGCTACATAAATTACTAATAACTATATTCAACATAAATTCATAACGTTAAAGGTTCGCAATTGGTTCGTGTACTACAATACCCATGCTTTGCTTAGTGCTTCCTTGTTTCGGTTGAATGTTCTTCTTGTTCTTATGCACAAGAATTTTAGCGCTTTAGGTGGTTGTCTCGCGAAACAACCGCCTATTTCTTTTTCCTTCCTCTCTCTCTTCCAGCTTATCAAAAATCCTACGTGGCGTTGCATGAGACGGGTTCTAAGACCGCCTACGTGTAGCATTGTACCTGCCCTATCGTAGGAAAAAGGTGAAACAACAAATATCCTAAAATATTATTGATTTCGTGAGCGATTGTTCTTTGTTGGACGCCCAACTAATGTCATCTTTGTGTTTGCAGTGAGAATTCTTGCCAGCTTTATTTTGGTATTCCTTCTGTTTCCTTCCCATTGAGCACCGGCGATCACGGTAGTTGGTTAACGCTACTGCTGCATGCACGGCTCTGAACTTTTGAACCTGAACATCAGTTCTGATTGAACTTCTGGACAGCAGAGACATGACTCGCAGCGTAGCGTGAGTGCGTGACATCTATCGTCAAATTCGACAGGGTAACAACAGCTCGGCTTCCTCCTCTGCTTCGCGCCACAGCATCGCACCCAGTGCGTGCACCTGGAAGCGAATGGTCGCAGCGCCACATGACTTCCGTCGGCGCTCACCCGGTTGAGGAGCTGGACAGCGCTCGCTGAAGGAAGCTGTCCTTGTTCAGTCGCCGTTGCGTCCGCGGGGAAGGAAGGGCTGATGGATGGCCTGGTTCACCGGACGTGCCTGCTGCTTCCGCCGACCTCGAGACGAGGGAGTTGGGGACGAATTAAAGGTGACCTTCCACTCAACCTACGTTCAGTGATCACCACGCGCTCAATGCTGATCGACCGCCGCATTGCCGCAGCCATCTTCTGGTGCCCGACACCCACGCTGAATTTCTGATGGAGGCGTTCATTCGTTCAGTTTTGTCACGAACGTGACTTCTGAAACCTGAACCTGACATGTCGAAATGAGCCGGAGCATCTCCTGATCTCGTAGCTCCCGTCCGCCGGTGGACTGACGGATCTTACATGGCCTCGCTCCTCGTCATGCTGGCACCGTCGCCGCAAGTCGGATGCCTTGTGGCACCTTCATTCAATTCCGCCAGGAAGGAAACTTCGAATGCCGGCGGCGAGGAGGGGCACATCGCACATGATGGACGGGGTTCCGGGAGCCGCCACGGTTATGCCGTGGGAGGGAGATGGAGCGACGCGGATGCGGCAAAGAAAGTCCACACGGCCGGTGGGCTTGCTTGCCGTCCCGCCCCGCCGTGGCGCCATGCCGCCGCCACTGGCCTTCGGGCTCCGGCGTCGGAGGCAAATGACAAATCTAAGACCAAGTCAACTGTGGGCCCTCCTCCTAATCCCAGCCGCAGATATACGATCGGACGCCGCAAGGGACCCAAGGGGTGGTCGCTATTTCGAATAACGACCACCCCCTCGAGACGAGGAACAGCCAAACAGGGGACACAGGGCCATTGGCGCTGCCGCCGCTGCTTCATGCTTCGGCCTGCCGCAACGTTGCAGTGCACCCGGAGGCGCAGGGCAGAGCCGAGGAGCTGGAGGGGCGTCGGCCATGGCGACTAGTGGCTCTCTGAGAACCAGGACGGTGGACGCCGCCTGACCGCCTGTGAGGTCGACATGTCAGGTTGATTGAACCTGACGGATTGCGCCGAGGCGAGCAGCAGGAGGAACCAGCCCCGATGCCCTTGATCGAGCAAGCCATCGCTGCCTCTGTGAGAGGCTGTCGGGGTTCAAGGATGTTACCTCGTCCAATCTCTCTTGCGTCAACTTCGGAGATGGGTCCGCGGCGGCGTCGGTCTTTCGCCGCGATGCAAGACGGAGCCGGTCAGCCGGAGACGGAGCTGTAGCCGCCGGCCGGGTTGAGAGTGCGACGAAGAGGAGTCTTTGTCGCCGCTGCTCAGGAGAGGGGCAGAGCGCGCGCTTACAAAAACCTGGCCAGCGCCCAGCCCCGTGCAGGCGTGCACCACTAAGACACGAACTACTGACCGGCCTCCACCGTGCAATGCTGCCGTCTATCGCACCACCGCTCTGAACTTTTTGAAGCTGAACATCAGTTCTGAACTTCTGGGCAGCAGGGACATCTTTCAAAAGTTCAGACTCTGAACATCAGTTCTGAACTGAAGCTGAATTAGCTCTTCATCTCATTTGCCATGTGCCCATTGCACTCCGATTGTTCATGCTCGTTATTCCTCGTGCCTCAGTAATTACTACTCCTACTTTACTATTTGTAGCAGACATTACGGACTTAAAGTGCCTGGCTCGCTGCCTGTTGCTGCATGATCAACATCAAGGTAGCACTGCACCCACTCATGGGTGCCGAGGACAACTTAACACCCAATCTGAACCTGTACTAGACACGATAATCGCGGTGGCGTCGCTCCAGGATCCATCGTACGCTTGAGCCTTGAGGTCTCCATTGCTAACATCCTTGATTCAAGGTCCGAAATGGAGGAGCAGATGGTCCCTCTGCACTGCCGCACAGGTCTGTAGTACTGATCCTGACCATCAGTTCTGATATTCTGGACAACAGTCTGAACCTCGATTTCTGAAGTCTGAACTTCTGGATTCATACTGAAGCTATCCTCTCATTAGCCGTGTGCCCATTACATACTGCATTGTCCATGCTCGTTGTTTCTGCACATTCACAGGGCATAGCTCTCGACAAGGTTCAGTTCTTTTTTCCTTCGCCTTGATGGAGCAAGGATTAGCCCATCAGAGTTCAGGCCGAGCGGACGCACGCTCGACAGGGCAGCGGCGTGGCCTCCGAGAGCAAGAGCAGGGACGCGTTGGAGAGACGGCGGTGATACGGCAGCGCTCGATCGAGTTTTAAGCGCGCCATGGATGTCTGTTCAGTACACTGTACACGGCCCCTTCGCCACCAGCTGCGCCGATTGAACTTGCGCGTGCGCCAAGCCCAGCTGCCGTTCAGGTCCTTCGCTTGCATGC
This sequence comes from Eragrostis tef, assembly GCA_000970635.1. NCBI lineage: Eukaryota > Viridiplantae > Streptophyta > Magnoliopsida > Poales > Poaceae > Eragrostis > Eragrostis tef. The sequence continues at coordinate 64,625 of LAPY01001113.1, forward strand.
AGCTATGTCCGATGGCGAGAATCGACGAGGCGGAGATACGAAGGTGAATAAATAAGGGTACAGACGGCACGAGGCGGCGGCGCGTTCCGGCGAACCACGGCGAAAAAACAGAGGAATCGTCGATTCTCGGCATGCATGGCGACTGTTCGAAATTCCGACCACGCTTAGCGCGGATTTGAGGCTTCTCGGAGTCTGGAAACAGACACGTGAGATGGCCTGAGTGGCGGGGGGGGGC
>LAPY01001113.1:77090-93391 GCA_000970635.1 Eragrostis tef
GAGCGGGATCGCCATGGCCGGCCACCGCCGCCGCTTCCCCGCTTCCAATCTCGGGGTCAAGCGGGCGGCCAAAGTGGAAGAGCTCGCGGAAGAGTTCCTTCAGCTCCGGCAGGGCGGTGGCTCAGTGTCAGCGAGCAAGCAGCGGCGTGTGTGGCGGCTCGGCCGGCGACGACGAGGAACGGCACGCGAGGTGGATTAGGAGATTTTATAGGGGGGTGGATGTGAGAATGGTCGCGCTCGGATGAGAGGGGAGGAGGAGGAGACGACGGATCGAGTGAAAGCAAAATCGTATGCGCCCCAAGCTTCCCCCATGCCACGTCGGATGGGAGGATAGAGGGGCAACATTTGCAGGCTGAGTGCACGTCACTGTTTGAAAATTCCTCAAACAAGTTATCAATTGTTTCATGTGTGAAGGTTCACACACACTAGTCCAAGATGGCAAATTAGAGTGATGTGGCTTGATTTGTACTTCGTGGCTAAAGTGACACTCCATCACATATTAAAAGCATGCTTGCTATACTTTGGTCTACTGAAAATGACATAGCTGGCTATGACACCACTTCAAGGTTGTTTGTTTCACATAATATCTATTCACATGCAAGGTTGTTTTCCTAAACCCTTAGTGTTTACTTTTGTAAATTTGGTTAAGATTTCACAGATGAATCCCATGGAATGGACCACCTTACGCAACAACATCCAAGGTCATTGTTGTCAAAGTGAGCCATCTAGAGAACCTAAGCAATCTTGGTGGCATCCCCCATCACCGATCTTTAATGTTAATACCCGACCTCAACCACCATTGCATTGAAAATTCATATAGTTAGATGACACGAGAGGCTCCAAATAAACTATAGTCCAACTTTTACATAATGTATCTTTGCACCAATTATATTACTCAAGATGCACTCTTAAGGTTTTTTACCGGTAGGCGGTCGAATAAAACGACTAATTATTTAGTAGCTTCCAATTGTAAAGGAATGAAAAATGTTAGCTCGTTTATAAAATACTATGTTGTTACTAGGACCATGTTGACCGGACAAACAACACAATGTTAAGACTCATGTGTTCATATCATGAGACATATGCACAAAGTGCATGGAAAATATGAGAAGCAACTTGTAGGACTTGGATGTTTATGGAAAAGGTGGCAAAAGCACCTTTAGCTTCTTATAATTTGGTAGATGGTTCTTAGGCGAGACGTATAGAACTCTGTTGATGCTGTGTCAAAGTAGCGTAACGTGTGATCCGGGGACCGGCAGGACGTATGCAATAGCTAATCATCAGGTTTAGAAGCGTGTACGTTGATCCACGAGCTGAAAACGACACTAACAGAAAAAAAAGGAAGTAATAAGCAGAGCATGCAACTTGTTGCACTTTCTCGACAGAACAAAATGTGCTCCTTTTCTCTAAAGAATCTTTGATTTAGTAGTAGTGTTACCGTAGTATTTTTGCTTGGGCAGTATTATTTCACGTTTTTTTAAAAAAGGGAAAAGTTGCAGTATTCTGCCTCACCTGATTATCGAAATGGAAATGATACTGATCGAAGTTGTTTATACTACTTGTTTATGCATCTACCACTGACAGTCTGAGATAGATGAACAAAAAACAACTTGCCAAAGGACAAAGATGCACAGGTCAGGGGCATGGATCTATTGGTCAGGACAAGGAGGCACGAGCAGCAGGCAAGGATCCTTTGTGCTGTTCATGACCTATAGACAAGCGAATTAATGCTACGTTTATCTCACCATAAATTGGGGCAGGAATTTGTTGGTGGACCGCAGAGTTGATGAACACTGAGGTCATCTCTAGTCAGTCATACTCGAGCATGTACGCTTCATTGCCGTACGTTTCGTTGGCCGCCCGCAAAACAAAGGAAACATGAACTTGGCCATGTTTCCTCACCTGTTTTCCTTGACGCGGTATTTGCAACTCTGGACTATGCTCAGGCAAGACGGTGGAGGAATTTGATTGTTTAATGGTGGGTTGCTCTCAAGCTTTTACAAGGGGAGATCGAGGTGGTTCAACTAAGCTTTTTGATGACGTCGCGTCCGATTTCACGACCAGAAACCGCTCAACCAAACTGAAGTTAATCACTGAACCCTGATGAGTCCTGGCCACACGACGAAACAAACGTGTGCGATCAACGTCATGCATGTGACTTGAGTTGAGTAACATTTGAACTGTTGACCAGTAGTACCTTCAGTTCAATGCACAATGTACTGTGTTTGTGGCCACGCCAGGGAAAATTTCTTGGAAGAACAAATCACTTTTTTTCTTTTGAGATAATAGAAGAACAAATCACTAACCTAGAATCCATGGCGCGTCGACGTTGTGGGCCTCGCGTGGTCGTTTTGTGGGCCGTTGGCAACGCTGGCCTATTAAGTCGCCTCTAGGCCGGCCCACGAGCCACAATTCTTTTTTCTATTTCCCATGCGACACTGACATGCGGACCCATTATTATCCACGTTGGCAACGTTAGGCCCACCAGTCAGTTTCTGTCAGTGTGCTGATAGAGCGTGGATAACGGATATTTTCCATTACGCCGCCACTGCCTGCTCTGTTCCCCCACCGCCGCGCCATGGCCACCATGGCGCCGCAAACCCATCTCCTCGCCTCCTCCCTCTCGCCCACAAGGCTGCCTCTGCGGCGGCCCCGCGCCCGCTCCTCCTCTCCTTCCCGCTGCACGCGCCCGCACGCCGCCGCACTGCCTCCGCGCCGCCGCCGCACAGAAAAGCTCCAGCGAGTACCATTTCGAGGACGAAGAGGAGGAAGAGGAAGGGGATTTCGAGTACGAAGATGACGACGAGGAGTGGGAGGACGAGGAGGATGACGATGTCGACGTGGAGGCGATGGAGGAGGAGGCGCGCGCCGCCGCCGACGAGCTCGCCAAGAGCCTCGCCCGGGAGCTCCACATTGGTGAGTGGCTCTACCTTGCCGCCCCTTCCAGTTCTTTCCCGCTCAATGCGAAATAGTTTGAAAATTTTCAATTTGAGCTCCGTATCGGAGCTCACCAAGAGCCTCGCTCGGGAGCTCCACATCGGTGAGTGGCTCTACCTTGCCTTTGCCTTCTCTTCAGTTCTTTCCGGCATAATGCGAAGTACTTTGAAAATTTTGAATTCGAGCTCCATTGGTGTGTTGTTCCGTGTTGGTCACTTGGTCAGACGTACAAAATGTCCGAGCTAGGCTCGCGAACTTTCCTGTTTTGTCGAGCTAGATTTTCATGTGGTGGCTCTTACAGTGATGAACGGGTAGGGTAGGGATGATGATGATGCACCCGCTGGTAGCTCTTGAACTGTTTTTCAGTTTCTTCAGTTCAGTGCACACCGTGTTGAGACCTGGTTCAGAGTTCAGACTGCACTGTTTTCTTGACAACGATATGGGAAGTTTCAAACATCCATGGTCATGTGAGCTTAACGTATATACTGATTTACTGTGCTAATGCATCATCACGCACAAACGTGAATACTGATTTACTGTTGTGCTCGTTTTGATTTGAAGCTACTGTTTTTATCCACTCCTTCATTCAAGTAATTCATGGACCAATTTCATTTCAGATGACGACGTCAAGGAGAAAAGGAAAAACAGCAGGGACAGGATTTCAGCGTATAAACAAGTCAGTTCCCTGCACATTCTCGTAAATTTCAAACACTTTACAGGTGGAAAATAAGTTATCTTTAATGCTGCTTTGTTCATGATCCAGATCCCAGATAATCTTCTTCCAAAGGTGGCAATTATCGGAAGACCAAATGTTGGTAAATCTGCTCTGTTCAATCGTCTTGTTGGGGTACGTCATTTGCAAACAACTTGTTGCACTCTACACAACATTGACCAGCGCAATGCCAGTGTTGCTGCGGTATACTGAATTTTTCTGTTTGACAGGGCAACAGGGCTATCGTTGTTGATGAACCTGGTGTGACCAGAGATCGCTTGTATGGGCGATCTTATTGGGGAGATCAGGAATTTATGGTCATTGACACTGGAGGGGTGATTACTCTATCAAAGTCTCAAGCAGGTGTGATGGAAGAACTCGCTGTCACTACCACTGTTGGTATGGACGGGATTCCACTCGCCACCAGAGAAGCTGCTATCGCTCGAATGCCGTCAATGATTGAAAAACAAGCCGTTGCTGCTGTTGAGGAAGCAGTTGTCATACTATTCATCGTGGATGGTCAGGCAGGTTCAGGAAATTACTTTTTTCAGTTTGATCATTTTGTTTTCAGGATTATTTTGTTTATTGGGATATTAGAGCATCAAAAATGTTGAATCATACATGCCTGCAGCCTGCTTCATATGTTTCTTGTCTCAAGTTCTATATATGCATTTTCTCGCTCTACCTCTGATTTTCTTACTGATGCATACTTTTCTCTGGATGACAATAACATGCCTTTTTTTCTTTAACGTTTTCCTTACATGCCACCTAAAAGTAGACTTTGGCACACTTCTAAATGCTAATAAATTTAAATGAGCCTCAACCTTTTGTTTCTGTGGTGTGTTTGTTGATTCTAGACTCTGAGTGCATATGTACCCATAGTTCTAGGAGTTTTTTTTCAGCTATTGTTTACAAGAATCGAACTGTTCTTGTCTAGTTTTTTAAATAAAGGTTTATTTTTACTAACAAAAATGGTATGAAAACATCTTTCAGGCTGGTCTTGTGGCAGCTGACATAGAAATCGCTGATTGGTTACGCCGCAACTATGCTGATAAGTGTGTTATACTTGCTGTCAACAAGTGTGAATCCCCCAAGAAAGGGCAAATGCAAGCGTTAGACTTTTGGTCACTTGGGTAAGCTAACTACTTTGTGTCCAATTTGCATAACATTATGTTCATTTATATTACCAAAAAATCACAAAATGTTCCAATGTTTCCCCTTTTATGTTACATTTTGGACAATAAGTCATAGTTTTTTTGTGCTGAACTAACCTTCTGTTGATTCCTGCTAGGTTTACTCCTCTGCCAATATCTGCTATTACTGGCACAGGAACTGGAGACCTCCTTGATCTGGTGTGCACAGAGCTGAAAAAGTTTGAGGTACTACTTATACAAACATTGTTTTAAATTTTATGGTCGATGCTCTATCCCATTAATTATTGCAAAAAACTGTAATGATTGTTTTGGAAATTGAAATAAGGGTTGAGCATTATGAAAATAGTCGCATGACATTGGATAAAGAATAGTGTAGTTTCTTACTGAAACACTAGACTTTTTCATACAGAAGATTTATGATAAGTTAAGGTATGATGATAATGTCCTTTGTAACTTTATCCTACAAACTAGAAGCATGCATTGGATGCTAAAAGTAGAAACTTTGTTCAGAAGTTCTAGTGGTTCTGCCTGTATAATTTATTTTTCCTAGGCCGATATTTCTTTCCTCTGAAGATGCTTTTTCCCTTATGTCGCATAAAGTAACTCATCTATTTTATAGGGACTGAATGGAGCCGAAGAAGAGAAAAGTGATGTTCCTGCAATTTCCATTGTGGGTAGACCAAATGTTGGGAAAAGTAGTATTCTAAATGCTCTGGTTGGAGAAGATAGAACTATCGTGAGCCCAGTTAGTGGGACTACCCGGGATGCCATTGATACAGAGTTTACTACCGCAGATGGGCAGGTCTGTCTTAACACTCCTGTCAATATTTAAATCTAGATTTTTCCCTTAAAAAATTAATTTCCTCCAAAAAAATCTAAAGTTGTTTCATCCTTGCACTACACACAGCCTAACTACATCCACCAATGTGTGCTTCCTTCTCCTTATAACAGTTTTTGTTGTAAAAAAGGTATGTCATAGCAATACGACACTAATTTGTTCCTATTGCAATGTGTGCCGCAGAAGTACAAACTCATCGATACTGCTGGAATCCGTCGAAGAGCAGCAGTTGCTGCTGCTGGCAGCACAACTGAATCTCTGTCAGTAAAAAGGGCATTTCGAGCAATCCGTCGCTCTGATGTAGTTGCTCTAGTCATTGAAGCATTGGCCTGCATTACTGAGCAGGTACGTTAAACCAGGAACACATAGCACATTCAAGGGGGCTTCATCATAGAACTGCTATTTTACCGTCTTCTCTGGTTTGATTTTGATTTTGATTTTTTTTCTTTTATGTCGATTCTGACACAGTGAATATTTGTGTATTTGTGGTATCTAGGACTACAAAATAGCAGAAAGGATTGAGAAAGAAGGAAAGGCTTGCGTCATTGTTGTGAATAAATGGGATACAATCCCAAATAAGAACCATGAGAGTACAAAATTTTATGAGCAAGATGTAAGAGAGAAGCTCCGCATACTTGATTGGGCACCTATTGTCTATTGTTCTGCGACAAATGGCACTAGTGTTGAAAAGTAAATCCCTTTAACTTGTTCTGTGGACTACAAAATGAGCCTTTTATACGCTGCTTTTTCCTGAACTTTTTTCTTTTCCTTTGGTGAATATTTAGTCACTGGTTGTGAATTGTAAAATTGCTGGTTTTAGTACGTTCTTCTTTCTCAATTAATGAAATTTTTATTATGCATTTTTTGCAGTAGACATATTGGCAATTCTTTACCTCTGAAGTTCAAACTATGACATTATTTGTGTGAATATATGTACTGTGTTTCTTGTCCCTTGGTATGGCTTTTAGATGATAAATTCAAATTAGAGCTTTCGACATGCAACAGCTGATGGTTGATTACAGTTTGTGGTTAATCTCTAGACAACTAAACTCCTTTGCAAAGTTTTCTGCTCTATCTTTTGCAAAAATGAGCCATTCTATGGCTTTTTACTTACCTGTAGGTCTATAAACTCTTAGTGTCTCATGGATCCAAAATTAAGTGATGTAGTGGGTTACAATGGACTTAGAATATTGAGCTGCTTGTGTTAATGAACCCGCCTTTACTCTTTAACAAATGCTGTTTGCAACTTCTTTTTGTTATTGTATGTTTCTTGCTTTCTTAGCAGACCCGTGACACTTCTTGTGAATTGTTAGTCTATGTTTCGTGTTGGGATTCTGAGCTGTGATCCAAACATCTTCTTTCAAACCCATGCAGAATATGGTTAACCTTATAGTTTAGGTATTGCTGTGTTGACAGCCTGTGATATTTTGTTATCGAATTGCTCGCAGGATAATATCTGCTGCTGCTTTGGTAGAGAAGGAAAGGTCTAGAAGACTTGGCACCTCTATTCTTAATCAAGTAGTTAGAGAAGCTATAGCATTCAAACCACCACCACGAACAAGAGGTGGCAAAAGAGGTCGTGTATATTACACAACACAGGTAACCGTTTTTGCAGTTTCCACTTCTTTGGCCTATACAAGAAGTAGCATAAGAATTCGTTTTAGGTACAAATGGTTTGGATGGAACTTCAGGGATTTGTTAACATCCGATGGCAAAATGTAGTTTCGCTTAAAGTAACTCAAATTCAATAATGATGTAGCGCATTGTCCTATATATCTAGTTAGCTCATCATCCTATATATCTTGTTGATACTAGACAGGAATAGCAGTTTAATCCAACAATCTAGAAAATGACTAGAGAAGCTTCTAAAGAAGGGCCATTCAAGTTGCTTACGGCTTTCATGGTGGTTTATATTTTGGAACAAAGCTTGTCATCTCTCTGTTTCATGGTTTCTCATCTAAAGGAGACTTATTTTCAATTTCAGGCTGCTGTTGGTCCACCAACATTTGTGTTCTTTGTAAATGATGCAAAGCTCTTCCCTGAGACCTACCGCCGTTACATGGAAAAGAAACTGAGAACAGATGCTGGATATCCGGGTACCCCTATTCGGTTGTTGTGGCGTAGCAGGAGACGGCCAGATAAACGAGGTGAGAAAAAATATTGATGAATACAGTCGGTTGTTCTCAGCAATTCATTGGAATATACATTTACAGTTTTGAAAATACACATACGAAAGGAAGTGTCGAAATTAATTATCTTTTCGGGGAAAAAGGAATTAAACAATATGCTGCTATATTTGGTCAATTTTGATTTACGAATGTGATGTTTCTTTTTGAATAACACATAACGAAAGCACGAATTGAAACCTTAATTTTTCTGTCATTTGTTTTGGTAGGTAAATCTGCAGATAGTAACTTTCAGGCAGGAAACCCCAGTAGAATGGTTGTAGCTGCCTAAGTCACAAGCTCAGGTAACTTTGTTCTTTTTCTTTTTCACTTCCCGAAAGATAGAATGGTTTTTAATGAGATAACAAGAGTAAGAGATGTATTATGTTAGAGATTATGAATCCTAATGTTTACTTTACATGGCAGGGCATGGATTCTCCTAAATACTAGTCTCAAATCAGCTCCACCGCAGGTGTAAGTGAAACTACTACCTAAAATTCTTGAAAGAGAGAATCACAGGACATTGGAAGCAAAAATGCCCTAAAAGATCGAGCTGGGTTTGTCAATAATAATGAAGAAAGTCATGCTCCATTCTTGATCTCATGGTAAGCTGTGGGGCTATTTCTTCAGCTCAGATCAACTGTTTGTATTCTCCCAACGGCATGGAGTCCATAATGTAGTATTAACGGAGCTTCCAAGGCTTGGACATGGTACAGTGGAATAGATCCCAAACAGAAAACTAGAGTCAATGGATAGGTAGAGTAACTTTTGAACTGTGCAGGCAGTACAAACCCATTCTGTACAAGTTTTTTTTTTTTTTTTGTGTGTGTGTGTGTGTGTGTGGTATTTGCTCCGATCATCTAATGCTAACTGGCATTACGTGGCATGTAGCCTTTTCAGTTTCTTGCCCTGCGTGCTGTGAAATCTTGTTGTGGTCGTGTTGTCAGTTGGCCGTTGTCACATATAGGTACAGCGGTGTGATTGGGATTACCTTTTCGCCGTAAAATTCAGTGTCATTGTATTGGAATTTGGATCCTGTATATGGCCATGAACCATTTACTTCAGTGGATACAGTTTCCAGCTTGTTCGGAGAGCCAAATGGTTATCAGTGCCCTGAAACGAACGATGGAAATATAAACACAGGAGATGTGTTCAGAGACGCGGATGGTTGTTTGCATGTTCAGATGGCGATTAGGCGCTCAACTCGCTGCCCCGAGACATGGCACCTGTCGACCCATGGTCCTCTGCTCCAGCGTAAAACGTTGAAGGCAACATGCGCGGTTTCCTGCCTGACATATTGGGTTAGAGTTTTCTGTTCCGATCCGGCGGAACATATTGTTTCCTGCTTCTGTATGAAGCGTATTTGCCATGGAAACACCTTCGGAACATATTGCGACCACACCTTGATTCGGATCGTATTGGGTGTTATACGACACCTTCCTGTGTCTGTTTCGTGAACGCCTTTTTCTGTTTTTGCCACCGATCGGGTCTGCCCTTCCTTGCTCTGTTCCGCGAGGGAGAGGTTAATTAGGTCTCCACAAATCGGCGATAGATCGAGAGAGAGAGACCTCGCACGGCGGCGCCGACAACAATGGACGCAGGAGCAGAAGAGGGCAAGTCGTCCATGGCGAAGCCGGCGGCGGAGGGCGTGAAGAAGAAGACGAAGGTGGTGAGGGTGAAGCAGGCGTACATCGACAAGCTCCTGAAGCGCTACCCCGTGAAGCCCTTCGTCAGCGTGCCGGACGAGCTCATCGAGGACACGTCGCCCGAGGCTCGCGAGTTCCGCACCCTCATGTCTGAGGCGGCGGACTTGATGAAGAGGATCCGCGGCAAGGACGAGGCGATCCTCGAGCAGTACCACGCCATGGGGTACGCCGAGGAAGAGATCGAGGTCAGGGACGACGACGAAGGCGACGAGGAGGAGGGGCACGACGGCCGGCGGCGATGCAGCATTGAAAGTAAACTGTAGACGATTTTTGCTCGTGCACGTGGTGAAAGTGACGTAGTAGGATTGTAGGAATATGTTTGGTAAGCTTCCTTCACGATCAGTTAGTTTTGGATCAAAAGTTAATGCAGTGAGTAGTAGTTTTTATTTGCAAAGTTCTTTGATGCATCTGTAACCGAGTCTCAGTGTGAAGTAGTATTACATACTCCCTCCGTTCTTTTTTATATGACGTTGTTGACTTTTTCGTTGAACTTTGACCAACAATATAGACTTGAATAATTACCTTTTAAATATGAAATGAATATCATTGGATTCATCATCAAAAGTACTTTTAAGCTAACTTATACACTTAGCTATTTTCATAAATATTTATAGATAAGACGAAGGGTCAAAGCAACGAAAAAAAAGTCAATGACGTTATATAAAAAAGAACGGAGGAAGTAGCAAAGAGCACAGATCACCTTTTTTGGCGTTCAAAATAAAAGTAATGTACTACGGATATACAAATAAGAAGCATCAAAAGAAGAGGAAGAGTAATATTTAAAACGAGGCACTACACGTCGTTTCTTCCTGCATGTCCTTAATTAGCTTCCTTTCTTCTGGGTCAGTTTGCAGAGGACATGTAATCGTACGTGTACGCACATCCGCTCTGTTCTTCTCGACATACGCGTAAAAATCAAACAGTTCGCTTCAATTCCTGTGCTGTTGCATGCCTCGTATCAGCTCGGCCAATAGATCGTCCAACGTGTTGTGTATTTGTTCACGTCGCCCGTAACAAAATAGTATCTGCCTTGCCTCAATCAACAGCTGCTTTGTTGCTTCTTTTGTTTCTTGGACGATAGATTGAACTGGAAAATAATTTCTATTATTATTACACCATATATATAGGTGCCGCGCGGACACGCGATCAACCAAAACTTTTGCTAGCTGTTTCTGAATTTGTTTTGAGGGGGTTTCTGAATATAAATGGGTTTCCGAATACAACACGTAACATTTTCTTTTAGGCAGCACGGACCGGCCGGGCTTTATTTTCCAGAGGCAGCCGCGCCATCCAATTGGGGGCTCCTCTTTTTCGTGAGGGAGGAGAGATTAGGGCTCCATCATCGACAGAGGAGAGGTTAAGTAGGGTTCCACCAATTGGCGATCGATCGAGAGAGACCTAGCTCCCGCGGCGGCGACGATAACGACAATGGACGAAGCAGGAGCTGCAGAGGAGGGTAAGTCCATGGCCAAGCCGTCCGGTGCCGGGAAGAAGAAGACGAAGGTGGTGAGGGTGAAGCAGGCGTACATCGACAGGCTCCTGACGCAGTTTCCTCTAAAGCCCTTCGTCGGCATGCCGGAAGAGCTCATCGAGACAATGTCGCCCGACAAGCGCGAGCCCTTCGCACCTTCATGGCCGAGGTCGTGGCCTGTGTGAAGGCGTCCCAAGGCAAGGACGAGGCGATCCTCAAGCAGTACCACGCCATGGGGTACGCCGAGGAGGAGAGTCAATGACGTTATATAAAAAAGAACGGAGGAAGTAGCAAAGAGCACAGATCACCTTTTTTGGCGTTCAAAATAAAAGTAATGTACTACGGATATACAAATAAGAAGCATCAAAAGAAGAGGAAGAGTAATATTTAAAACGAGGCACTACACGTCGTTTCTTCCTGCATGTCCTTAATTAGCTTCCTTTCTTCTGGGTCAGTTTGCAGAGGACATGTAATCGTACGTGTACGCACATCCGCTCTGTTCTTCTCGACATACGCGTAAAAATCAAACAGTTCGCTTCAATTCCTGTGCTGTTGCATGCCTCGTATCAGCTCGGCCAATAGATCGTCCAACGTGTTGTGTATTTGTTCACGTCGCCCGTAACAAAATAGTATCTGCCTTGCCTCAATCAACAGCTGCTTTGTTGCTTCTTTTGTTTCTTGGACGATAGATTGAACTGGAAAATAATTTCTATTATTATTACACCATATATATAGGTGCCGCGCGGACACGCGATCAACCAAAACTTTTGCTAGCTGTTTCTGAATTTGTTTTGAGGGGGTTTCTGAATATAAATGGGTTTCCGAATACAACACGTAACATTTTCTTTTAGGCAGCACGGACCGGCCGGGCTTTATTTTCCAGAGGCAGCCGCGCCATCCAATTGGGGGCTCCTCTTTTTCGTGAGGGAGGAGAGATTAGGGCTCCATCATCGACAGAGGAGAGGTTAAGTAGGGTTCCACCAATTGGCGATCGATCGAGAGAGACCTAGCTCCCGCGGCGGCGACGATAACGACAATGGACGAAGCAGGAGCTGCAGAGGAGGGTAAGTCCATGGCCAAGCCGTCCGGTGCCGGGAAGAAGAAGACGAAGGTGGTGAGGGTGAAGCAGGCGTACATCGACAGGCTCCTGACGCAGTTTCCTCTAAAGCCCTTCGTCGGCATGCCGGAAGAGCTCATCGAGACAATGTCGCCCGACAAGCGCGAGCCCTTCGCACCTTCATGGCCGAGGTCGTGGCCTGTGTGAAGGCGTCCCAAGGCAAGGACGAGGCGATCCTCAAGCAGTACCACGCCATGGGGTACGCCGAGGAGGAGATCGAGGTCAGGGACGACGGCGAGGAGGACGAGCACGATGGCCGGCAATGCAGCATTGAAAGTAAACTGTAGACAATTTTGCTCGTGTACGTGGTGAAAAAGTGCAGTAGTAGGAATATGTTTACTAGGCTTCACATTCAGTTAGTTTGGATCGAAAGTTATGTTAGCTAGAGAAGCCTTTATAGTTTCGTTCACGCTCGATTTGAGCGGCAATCAGGCATGCAGTGAGCAGTAGTTTTAGTTTGCCATTTTATTTATCTACCGTGTGATTTATCTACCGTAAGCACTCGAGTTTCAACTTGCAAGCGTCATTCAATCCTCTTATATTTATGTTTTTTTTTTGAGAAATCCTCTTATATTTATGTTGGCGCTAGCTATGCTGCATGCGATTGGCAAATCTCCGAGTCTCTAGTGTGAAGTAGTACTATACACAGCAAAGAGCACAGATTACTTTTTCTGTTGATCTAAAAATCAAAATACTGCACTACGGATATATACAAATCTTTTTTTTTGGAGGGGGATATATACAAATTAGAGTCAGCAAAAGAAGAGGAGGCACTAGACGTCGTTTCTTCATCCATGTGCTTAATTCTCTCGCAAAAAAAAAAGAGCGGCTACGTTACGTTTTTTTTTCTTTTTCTGACATGCATGCGCAGCACAGATTGGCTACCAGGTGGCCCTGCTTTATCTTCCTATCGAGGCACGGCGGGGAAGACGTACCATCAGATCGGGACTCTTCGTTCTGCCCTGCCATTACGTTTCGCGAGGGTGAGGTTAGGGCTCCACGGACGGATCGGCGATGATCGAGTAATGGACGGAGGAGCAGGAGCTGCAGAGGAGGGCAAGACCTCCATGGCGCAACCTGAGGGATGTGTGACGAAGAAGACGAAGCTGCTGAGGGTGGATCAGTCGTGCATCGACGCGCTCCTAGAGGTCTACCCCAAGAAGCCCTTCGTCGGCGTGCCGGAAGAGCACATCCAAACGCTGCCGGCTGAGGAACGCGAGCGCTTCCGCACCTTTATGGCTCAAGCCGTGGCATGCGTGAAGAAAGGCCGTGACGAGGACGAAGCGATCCTCGAGCAGTATCGCACCAAGGGGTACGCCGAGATGGAGGTCGAGGTCAGGGAGGACGACGACGGCATGGAGGAGGAGGAGGGGCACTATGGCCGGCGATGCAGCCTTGAAAGTAAACTGTAGACGAATTTGCTAGTATTATGTTTACTAGGCTTCACGATCAACAGGTTTTGGATCGAAAGTTATGTTAGATTCACTGTGAGTCGCACGGCAATTAGGAATGCAGTGAGCAGTATATGCAACGTTTGTTTATTCACCGTATGCTCTGTCTAACGTAAGCAGTATTTTCGACTTTCAAGTGGATTCAATCCTCTCATGTTTTCTGTTGGCGTGCTGCGATTAGCATATTGCTGGGCTGAGATTATGGTTGAATTTCTGATTACCCCTCAATTCGGTCTCTGAATCTGAATTAGTCATGCATTGACATGATACCGAAAGATGATAGTTTAGGGCCTTTAGGCTAATCATCATCGTATAAGCTCACCAAATTCACCGCCTCACTGCAATAGCCAACTCATTTTTCCGGGCTTGAAATTCCTTCATTGGAAAAAAAATGTTTTGTTTATACGTGTTCGTCTACTTTTGAAATGATACTGAAATCATGAGCAACCTTTGAAATGCGAGGCACTAAACGTGGGGTTTTTAATTTTCCAAAGAAAATACTTTGACTTTGATTGATTATTTAGGGATCGGGTTACAATCATGAGCAACAAAATCGTGGTGATTGGCTTCAATTCCTGGCTTGCGTGCCTCGTATCAGCTCGGCCAATAGATGGATCACTCAACGTGGTGTATACATAATGTTCACATTGCACTAAATCAAGATGGCTTGCCTTCTTCTTTCTTTTTTTTTTATTTTTGTTTTTTGACCTGCACTTCTTGTTTCTTTTCCTCGTTTGGTTGACCTGAATGGGTCTCTGAACATAAATGGGTTTCCGAATACAGCACGTAACGCTTTTTTGGATCCAGCACGTACGCTGCACGCATCGGCCCGGCTTTATATATTTTCCAAACGGCGGACGCGGCAGCATCCGATCGGGGGCTCCTCTTTTTTGCGACGGACGAGATAAGATTAGGGCTCAATCGACCGACCTCGCGGCAACGACGACAATTAATGGCGGAGGACGGGATCTTTAGGCTGGCTGCAGATGCAGGAGCATCGGAGGAGGGCAACAAGGCGAATCCAGCGGATACCGGGACGACGAAGAAGACGAAGCTGGTGAGGGTGGAGCAGGGGTACATCGACGGGCTCCTGAAGCGCTATCCCGTGGAGCCCTTCGTCGGCGTGTCGGAAGAGGTCATCCAGAAGCTGCGGCCTGAGGATCGCGAGTCCTTCCGCACCTTGTGGGCTGGAGCCGTGGCCCGCGTCAAGGCATGCCGCGACGAGGAGGAGGCGATCCTTGAGCAGTACCGCGCCAAGGGGTACGCTGAGGTGGAGGTCGAGGTCAGGGAGGATGACGACGGCGACGAGGAGGACGTGGCCCAGGAGATGAGAGGATTCAGTCGGCTGTGAATTAGTCGCGTTTTTCAGATGAAATTTAGTTGCGTGTTAATTAGTAGTAATTCTGTCAGCTCAATTCGGCTTAATATTATTGATTGATGTGTCAGTGAACAAAGGTTAATTGCATGTGCTGAGACGACATCTGCTCTTGTTTGTGCTGGGATAAAACCCTATTGTGTTCAGTTTTATATCTTTAAGAAATCTGTTTTTTTTTTCATAACGTACTCGTGTGACTATGGCCCTGTTCGTTTCAACCTGCTAAAATGGCTAAAATTTTAGCCAGGGAGGGAATATTAGCATTTAAAAGTATTAAATAAAGTCTAATTACAAAACCTTTTTACAAATAGGGGCTAATTTTCGAGACGAATCTAACGAGCCTAATTAAGCTATGTTTCGCTACAGTGATGCTACAGTAACCATCTTCTAATTATGGCTTAATTAAGGCATAATTACCCTCATTAGATTCGTCTCGCAAATTAGCACAGGGTTCTGCAATTAGTTTTGTAATTAGACTTTAATTAGTACTACTAAATGATAATATTCCAAATGGCTAAAATCTGGCTAAAAAAACGAACAGGCCCTATATGTTTGGCATCAACGACACTAATCTTTAAATAATTATAAGGGAAGCTCTTTGATGCATCCGCATTGTTGTGTCTCCTGTGCAGAGTCTCAATGACTTGCGGTCAACAAGAACTAGCATGCTACGTACGTAACTTGTTTTCATTTTTAGAAGAAGTTCATTTTATACTACCCTCAATTATCTTTGTTGTTCACTAAGCCCCGTAAACTAAATTTTGGTCTGTTTTACTCCTTCAAACTATTTAGATTGATTCAATTCACTCTTTTATGATTTTTTTTTTCTTTTCCGTTTTTCTAGGTACATATCTGTTATGAGATAGGAGCTGTTACGTAACGTTTCTTTCCCCATTGGCATGCGCAGCACAGATTGGCAACCAGGCGGGCCCTTCTTTATATCTTCCTATATCTAGGCACGGCATGGAAGACATCCGATCAGATCGGGACTCCTCTTCGTTCTTCGTTCTTCCACGGATGCATCGGCGATCGAGAAAGACACGAACAGTAATGGACGGAGCAGGAGCTGCAGAGGAGGGCAAGACGTCCATGGCGAAACCAGAGGGAGTTGTGAAGAAGAAGAAGACGAAGCTGGTGAGGGTGGATCAGTCGTACATCGACGCGCTCCTGAAGATCTACCCCAAGAAGCCCTGGGTCGGCGTGCCGGAAGAGCACGTCCAATTGCTGCCGCCTGAGCATCGCGACCGCCTCCGCACATTGATGGCTCGAGCCGTGGCCTTCATCAGGTATATACGCGGCAAGGACGAGGCGATCCTCGAGCAGTACCGCGCCAAGGGGTACGCTGAGGTGGAGATCGAGGTCAGGGACGACGACA
>LAPY01001113.1:105201-119958 GCA_000970635.1 Eragrostis tef
AGCTCTCTCTCTCTCTCTCTCTCTCTCTCTCTCTCTAACCCTAGATCTGGATTGCGAGGCTGGCGGTGGCGGCGGCGGCGGCGGCGGTTGTGTTGGCCCAGGGAGGGGCAAGGGTCGCGCAATATATAGCGCCGCGAACCACGGCGATATCGGATCCCTTCCGGTGTCGGAGCCCGACTCCGAGTCTCCCGCGCCTCCTCTCGTCTCACAGCGCCAGAGCGCGAGACCGACACGGATGCGGATACACCCAATACCATAAGCCCGCTCGGTCGTCCTCCTCCCGTTTGCTTGCGCACTTGGAACACGTAGTTGGGCCAAACGGGCCACAACTGACAATAACCCAGCTTGGCCCGGCTCATTACCCTGGTTGGCCTCTTACTCTGCCTTGTGGGTCCAATGCATATTGTGCCGCTGCGTGTGGGCCTCTACTCTCTCACCCCCTTCTCTTCCTCCGTTCCAGAGAGCCAAGGGGCGCGATAACTCCGGCGATTCCGGCCGCCGGAGCAGCCGCCTGAGCCGTGACGGGACCTGAGGCGCAAGGGAGTGGAGGAAGCAGCAGCAGCAGCAGCGTCCTGCGCCGTGGAGGCACCTGAGACGCCGTGCGTGCCATAGGTTTGTGCCTTCTCATGCTCTCCTCCGCCCTGCTTCTGTTGATGTTCGTTAGCTGTTTGATGAAATGCGGAGGCCGCTGCTCCTGTTGATGCTCATTGGGTCGTGCCAAGGGTATAACTTTAGCCTGTCGTGTCAAGCTTGATTGCAAGTTAGTTTTCCGTAAGCCGTTTTCGGAATTGAAATCCTGTGATCCTAAAAATCGAAGCTTTGGGACAGATAGACAGACAGTGGTGTAGATGGCATTTGGGGAAGGGTACTAGTAGGGTGACAGTTTTGGTGGAATTCTTGGATGGACCCGAAATCTCGTGCTTTGGTTCAGTTAGAATCATGTAGTACTGCTGTAGTGCTGCGCACACTGATATTTCAATCAAATAAGTGACGGATGAACTGGCTCTGTTATCATTCTAAAGGCATCTTACAGATGATAAAATGCAGCAATTTCACAACTTAGAGCAATCAGTAGAATGGCTACCTGTAAAGGAATGCATAGAGATACCATGATTGGGTAGGATGAGGCAGGCACCATGAAAAAAAAAATCATCTTTTTCTTCTTCTTCTCCCACCTTGGCCCATAGCTTGAATTTCCGTTCTGACAATAGACAATTTGTAGAGTAGATTTGCCAGGGGTTGAATACACATTCGATGTGTGACCAGCCAGAATCAATTAAGCATCTTTCTTTTTTGTGCATTGTGGTCTCTTGCTTATGGAGTATTAAAGTTTAAACGCCCCCTTTTCTTCCTCCGTTCCAGAGCCAGTGGGTGCGACACCTCCGGCAGTTCCGGCCGCCGGAGCAGCGGCCTGCGCCGTGACGGGAAATGAGGCGCAAGGGAGTGGAGGCAGCAGCAGCAGCAGCAGCATCCTGCGCCGTGGCGGCACCTGAGACGCCGTGCGTGCCGTAGGTTTGTCCCTTCTCTTGCTCTCCTCTGCCCTGCTCCTGTTGATGTTCGCTAGGTGTTTGATGAAATGCGGATGCCGCTGCTCCTGTTGATGCTCATTGGGTCGGTACAAGGGTATAACTTTTGCCTGTCGTGTCAAGGTTGATTGCAAGCTAGTTTTCCGTCAGCCGTTTCAGAATTGAAATCCTGTTATCCTAAAAATCTAAGCTTTGGGACAGATAGACAGACAGTGGCGTAGATGGCATTTGGGGCAGGGAACTAGTAGGGTGAGTGTTTGGGGGAATTCTTGGATAGACCCGAAATCTCGTGCTTTGGTTCAGTTAGAATCATGTAGTACTGCTGTAGTGCTGTGCGCACTGATATTTCAGTCAAATAAGTGATGGATGAACCAGCTCTGTTATCATTCTAACGGCATCATACAGATGATAAGATGCAGATATTTCACAATTTTAGAGCACGCAGTAGCAATTCATCAACTGTGCAAGGAGCTAGATGTTATGTTATGGGAATGGCTACCTGTAAAAGAATGCATAGAGATACCATGATTGGGTAGGATGAGGCACCAAGGAAAAACCATCCTTTTCTTTTTCTTCTCCCACCTTGGCCCATGGCTTGAATTTCTGTTCTGACAATAGACAATTTTTAGAGGAGTTGCCAGGGATGAATACATGTTCTATGTGTTACCAGTCAGAAATCAGGATCAATTAATCATCTTTTTTTGGTGCACTGTGGCCTCTTGCTTATGGAGTATTAAACACCCCTTTCTCTTCCTCCGTTCCAGAGCCAGTGGGTGCGACAACTCCGGCGATTCTGGCCGCTGGAGCAGCGTCCTGGGCCATGATGGGACCCGAGACGCAAGAGAGTGAGGCAGCAGCGTCCTGCGCCATGGAGGCACCTGAGACGCCTGGCATGCCATAGGTTTGTTTCTCTCCACTGCCCTGATCCTGTTGATGTTCATTAGGTTTTGATGAAATGCGGAGGCCGCTGCTCCTGTCTGATGCTCGTTGGGTCGGGCGAGGGGTATAAATTTCTCCTGTCGTGTCAAGGTTGATTGCAAGCTAGTTTACCGTCAGCCGTTTTCGGAATTGATTGAAATCCTGTTAGCTTAAAAATCAAAGTTTTGGGACACAGGGACAGACAATGGCGTAGATGGTATTTGGGGCAGGGTACTAGGGTGTGATTTTGGTGGAATTCTTGGATGGACCAGAAATCTCGTGCTTTGGTTCGGTTAGAATCATGTACTACTGCTGTAGTGCTGTACACACATATTTTAGTCAAATAAGTGATGGAGGAATCAGCTCTGTTATCATTCTAAAGGCTTCTTACAGATGATAAAATGCAGCAATTTCACAATTTTAGAGCAAGAAGTAGAACGGCTGCCTGTAAAAGAATGCATAGAGATACCATGATTGGGTAGGATGAGGCACCTATTAAAAATCATTTTCTTTTTTCCCCTTCTCCCACCTTGGCCATAGCTTGAATTTCTATTCTGACAATAGACAATTTGTAGAGGAGAGTTGCCAGGGGTTGAACACATGTTCTATATGTGACCAGCCAGAATCAATTAAGCATCTTTTTGGATGCATTGTGGCCACTTGCTTATGGAGTTTTATGTGTCAGTGTTTTGTATCTGTCTACTTCATTAAATGAGTTTCTAGATTGTGCAGGGAGCATTTACCTGAGGGTGAAGAGATAAAATGCTTTGGTTAACAGCACTATGCTGAGCTGTTGTATTTTATCAGTTCAAACTCAATGCTTCTGCTTTCATTTTTCATAAGCATTTTCCCTCTTCACAATTCCAGGAATGGTGGAACCGAGTCATTTTGGGAGTTATATAAATGCAATAAATTGTGAAGCAGATGGTAACAAACACTGCTGGGACTTCCATCTATTGGTGCTGCATTGACAAGCAAACAAGATGACATTTTGACGCAAGGTAAACTTCCGTTGACGGGAATTTTTTTGGTTTCGTAGATTCTTGATGTCAGATTAAGTTCAATATCATCATGCTTTATTAGTACTGTTACTTTGTTGACTTCTAATGAAAAATTTAAGATAGGGGACTTCCTTAAGTAAAAAAAAAAAAGAGACTGGGGATAGACAACACAGGCTTGGTTCATTGACAATTTTGATGTAGAGTGGACCTGCTGATCAACCGCAATGTTCCTGTTCTGTGGTGTAGGATATATAGTGAAGGGCAGCGATTTTTATTTAGGTTTGTCTTTTCTCTTGCTCTCCTTGTCCTGATCCCATTGACAAGATTCTTGGCATGTTCTTCCGGTGTTCACCTCTCTTTTGGTTCTATTTGCTTCGGATAGTTACCTGTGCTCTGCCACTTTAGGTTTCTCCGCCCAGGAATTTGGATCTGGGGTAGGGTTTCTGCGTGTTCTCGCAAAGGCGTTGAGCCGGCAGCGGCCAGCGCCGTGACGGGACCTGATACGCTGCCCGTGCCGTAGGTTTGTCCCTTCTCTTGCTCTCCTCTGCCCATGATCCTGTTGATGTTCGTTGTGTGTTTGATGAAATGCGGAGGCCTGCGCCCTCGGTCGGGCGGCTGTAACTGTCGCCTATCCCGAAAGGTTGATTCCAGGATAAGTTACTGTCTGCCATTTTCAGTATTGAAATCCTTTAGCTTAAAAATCAGAGCTTTGGGACAGACATGGGCGTAGATGGCATTTGGGGCAGGGGATTTGGGTGATATTTCTGGGGAATTCTTGGATAGATCAGAAACCTCGTGCTTTGACTGTGTAGTCTTGCTGTAAACACTGCTATTTCAGTCAAACAGTTTTGTTATCATTCTGAAGGCATCTTACAGATGATAGAATGCAGCAATCACACAAAATTTTAGAGCAAGCAGTAGCAACTCATCAGTGTCCAAGGAGCTAGGTTTATTGTTATGGGTATGCCTGCCTGTAAAAGAATGCACAGAGATACCACGATCGAGTAGGATGAGATGTCAATGAAAATCATCTTTTTTTTCTTACCCCGTTGCCCCATAGCTCGGATTTCTATTCCGAGAGGAGACATTTTGTAGCAGCGAGGTTGGCAGGGGTTGAATAATTGTTTTATGTATGAGCAGCCAGAATCAATCAATCATCTTTTTTTTTCCCCTCCTTAGTGCATTGTAGCATCTTGCTTATGGATTATCATGCGTCAGTGTTTTAGATCTGTCTAGTTCATGAATAGAGTTTCTAGATTTGGCAGAGTGTCATGTGGCAGTGTTTTAGATCTGTCTAGTTCATTACTAGAGTTTCTGGATTGGACAGGGAGCATCTGTCTAGTTCATTACTAGAGTTTCTAGATTGGGCAGAGTATCATGTGGCAGTGTTTGAGCGCTGGAATGGAGGGCGAAGAGATAAAGTGCTTTGGGTTAACATCACTATTCCATCTCAGCATGCACACGTCACTATTAGTCAGCAAAACTGCCTTGACCATTGTTCACCTCAGCCAGATTTGGAAGGCAATGAAAGGTGAATACTGAACTGGTTTATCAAACCATGGGGGTTAAATAGACCAACGATTATATTATGGGGTTATCTAGACTGAGGCCAAAGTTAAGGGGAATAAAATTAGAGGGGGTTATCTAGACTCAAGCCATACACAAGGGGAATAAAATTAGGGGGTTATCTAGACTCAGGACAAAGTTAAGGGGAATAAATTGGACTTTCTCCATTCAATTTTCCATTTTCTATGATATCCTTGTCTTTATGTTAATCTTGTGAGTGTGCATCCTTAACATGCTTTTCCATTAATGAAAGGAGGAAATGCTGTAACACATGAGCACGGTAACACATGAGGACGGTAACAGTTTGCCATGACCTGTACTAGAAACCTCTTTCATATAGGTTTACTCACTTTTTCTTGAGCAATGGAGAAGCAATATGAATTTTTCTTTCCTGTGTAGTTCTCTTGACGCTCACTTTAGTCTCTGTTTTATCTTGTTGATATCCCATTGATAGAAATGCTTTAGCTTAGGCACCATTTTCATAGTTTCCAAAACGAGTTTTTATTTTTCCATTATCTGTCATATCCTTGTCTTTCATTAATCTCACAAGTGTGCAGCCTTAAAATGCTTTTCCACGAATGACAGGAGGGAATGCCTGAATACATAAGTGCCCTTTTCATGACGTGTACTGTAGACAACTTGTGACTTTGTAGCAAAGGGAGGTGTGAAGTTGTGGGTAGGGAGTGCTCGACCCTATTCATCCTCCATTCCAGCGCTGAAACCCTAGGACGCATGATTCTCGATGTTATCCAATAGGCGAACATCCCTTAATGCTTTCTGTGGTCGTATAAATCTGTGTATGACTGATCAACTGCACCAAATCATAAATAAAATAACATTGATGTTGGGTGTTCATATCATTTCCCCCTTTAGCCCAGTGGCTGCCCAGCACGGACTCGCAGTCCACGTTACCTCATTTTTTTTACTTCATTTGACCGTGATCCAAACGTTTTCACTTTGCGGGTTTGTCGCTGGCCTGTGAAAGTAGACCACTTGTACGACTCCTACTGGCGTGGCGTTCTGAGTTTGGTGTAGGATATTATTTTGGTTTCGTAGACCGCTTGTCCGTTGACTGCATATTATTTGGTTTCGTAGAGCCCACAATGTTCCTGTTCTTTCTGTTGGATATATAGTGAAGACTGAAGAACAGTGGTTTTTGATTTAGGTTTGTCTTGTCTCTTGCTTTCCTTGCCCTGCTCCTGCTGATGCTCATGGGAGGGTTTGATTAAATTCCGAGACCAGCAGGGGCCAGGGTTTGTTTGATTTAATTGATGCCTGTCCTGTCAGGGTATGCTTGATATTGAAATGCTGTTAGCGTAATAATTAAAGCTTTGGAACAGACAAACAAGGTTGGACGGCTGTTAGCTTATGGAAATAACAATAACATGCTATTCACACTGTTCACGCTGGAGTAATTGCGGTGGTTGGCTGCTCGGTCGCCTCCTCTTCTCTGATTCGGCTGCCTTCTGCTCCCCTGTTTCTTTGTTTTGTCTGGCCTTCGGCTGCGTTGTTCTCGCCTGCTCCCGTCTTGTGGGTTCCTTCATTCCTCAGTTCCTCTGATTTTCCTTTCCGGACACTGTTCATGTTCTTTCCCTAAGTGTTCTTGGTGGATCTTTGGTATGCTTGGTTCCTCTCTGCTCCTCATTTGTTTTTGATGATTTTTTTGGGTTCCTGCCTGTTCCCTCTCATGCGGTGGCCTTTGTTTTGCTGATCTTTGGACTTCTTTCTCCGTTCTTGGCTGGATTAGGGTTTATGGTTGTCTGTTCATTGGGGTTTTGCCTTTCTTCCCTGGCGATTTGTTCGGCCTTTTTGTGATTTCCTGTTCGAGGGCAACTTTTTTTCAGCGCGAGCTCCTCTGCATCTTGCCCTTTTCTTTTGATTTTTCTCCACGTGAGCTTTTCTACGCCTTTGTATTTTTTCTTCTGATTTCTGAGGCGTTTCACAAAACCTTTTCTTGTAGATACCTTGTGCAGTGCCTGTTTGAAAGCTGTTTTTGATTGGATCTGGTTGCAAGGTCGATGATGGGTGCCTTCGGGTGAGGTAGGTCACCTCACCGATCTTTGTTTCTTGTTACGTGCTTGATTTCTTGTAGGTTTGTTCTCATATTTTCGTTTTTTCCCCGGGTGTCCTTGGCGGAGTGGGGCACCACGGACAGGGAGAGGCACTGTGTAGAGCGGCATAGATGGGCGCTCTGCAGCCATAACTTGCCAGAGCAGCGGGCTAGTCACGTGGTGATGGGCCTGATATCACGAGGGGCGCAGCAATCAGGAGCTGCTTCTCTCCATGAATGAAGTTGTGGTGGGCTGGCTAAAACTCTTGGTCCTTTCTTTTCTTGCTTATTTGCTTCATCTTTCTTTCTTATTATTCCCTGTTTTTGCCCTTCAATGTGGGATGCACACTGCGGTGAAACTTTGATTTGCAAGGGTAGGAGCATTTTGAGGAATATCTGCGGGCAGGAACCTTTTTCCCAAGCCTTCCTTATCAATTCAGGTGAGGCATCTTCTTCCAGTTTTTCAGATTTTGTTGCAGTCTCATTATTTGTCTGGTTTCCAATTATCCTACATATAATACAACGCAGATTCAGCACCCTGGCTGGCGCACGCCCTCAACATCGTAGCCAGTAGTGGTGTTTAGTCGCGATTCGTGCTGGACAAAGGTAAGATGCCGTTTGCCAGGGGCGGCGGGGTCGCCAACTAGCCGAAGCAGTGCTGCGGTAGGGGACTGCTGCTGCACTTGCGCCGTGTTCTCGTCGGCGGCCGGGATAGGAGGTAGGGTTGAGGTCGGGCAGCAACGCCTGCAGGTCGAGCGGCAGCGATTGAGCTCGTCCGTTCGCGAAGCACCAGGTGAAAAGATAAGGTCACGGGGAGCAGGTGGGGAGATGAGAGATGAACGCGCGTTGCAGTAGCCTGACAAAAAAGGCTGAACAAAAAAAACAAAACGCCGGTTGCCGCCGCCATTAAACCTGATCTGACTCTGTGCGTGTGCTGGTGGCAGCAACGGCCCTGATGTTGAGGGTGCGAGCTCAGCTGGGCGCCTGGGTGCGGATGAATTTCTGCATATAATATAGCCCGGGAATTAGGTTGGGTGGTGGCACAAGGTGATGATCAAACTATGGTGCCAGGGCAAGTATTTTTCTTAAATGTCACCTTTTTGTCTTTCAGATTTGCTTTTATCCAATTTATGTATCCAAGACAATGGACGCCCAACCTGATATGACTTACATGTCAAGCATGTGCCTTCCCAACTTACATACCCCCTGTTACCAGGCAAAATTTTGTAAAAAATAGATCAAATAATGTTTGGCCCTGTTAACTGTTGCAGGATCTTTTCTTGCGACAAATGTAGCTGCTGCCTTTAGGATCTTTTCTGGAAGGGGATGTTTATATGATGCTATTGTTTTTCGGAAGGGGCATATGTTCAAGATGATTCAATGGTATGTCCCTCTGGCTGTTTGTTAGGCAATATTTGAGCATGAGCATCCAGTGTTCATTCTAATATGGCTTCAGCTTACTTAAAGATGCTTAGTAGCGTTCTATTATAAGCCATATAGTCACATGTGGGCTACAGAGATGAGTCCACTCTGTTTTGTGCAAATGATAGATGGGGTGCTTATCCCAAACACTATCAGGCCATTTAGTTTTTGCACATGATCCATGTTACTGTGTTACTTAGTCCAACTAAGAAATTTGTATATAGCTGGATATTAGTTGAGTAGAAAGTTAGGATCAAGTCAATAATTATTGGTTTGATAAAGAGACAGTTGGTTCTGTAATAATCCAAGCTATGTTTCTCTGTGTTTCGAAGTTGAATATTATCAGTGCTCACCTTAAAGGATGTCATATGCATTTCTGTTTTGCCAGTTCTTCCCTTCTTGTTTTCTTCCGTGCTCACCTTAAAGGATGTCATATGCTTTTCTGTTTTCCCCTGGTAGTTGTTGTAACATGATGCTATTTACATTGCTCCAATAAGCCATTTAGGCTCTCCTTCTCCATTTCAAAAGTAATTTTGTTTGTGCAGTGCATTAGTTTTGAAGAGTAATTTGGTCATGTGTGAGCTCAGGAAATGTGCAGAGGAGGATGACGAAAAAGCTAAAACAAAGAAGCCAAAGAAAGAGAAGGCATGGGGACCAATATTACCATACAGAAAAAATGAGAGAAATGTGAATGATGTCAGAAAAATCGCTGAGAAGGCTGAGGAGCTTCTGAAGATCAGGAACTTGGAGAAACCGGCTAAAATCGGTAAAAAGTAAACCCAACTCCAATTCCTTTTCTGTATTAGACAATGAGTATTTAGCTCAGATTTCTAATAATGTTAATTTGAAGATTGGTGTTGACACTCAGGAAATAGTTGATAACATAGAAGCTATTAAAGCTCAGGAAAATGCTAAACTGAATAAGTTTATAGATGAGAACCCTGATGTTCTTTTACCTGCATCTACTGATAGTGTTATGGATACAACTGAAAGGGTAGTGGATAGTCACACTGACAGTTTTGAAAACTGCTCAGAAGATTTAAATAATGGAGAATGAACTGCTGTTAACAGCAGAAGAAACAAAAACAAAAAGAAAAATGATAGGTGCTATATGGAATGTTAGGGCCTGAATAAATCAGGTCGATTGCAACGTGCTGCTGATTTCATTTCCATGAATAAATTAAACTTTGTTGGTTTTCAGGAAACCAAGAAAGATATTATTATTGATGGTTTCTTAGTGGCAGCTTGTAAGGATTTTGTGTGGAAATACCTGTCTGCAAAGCTGACTGTAGGGGGTATTCTTGTTAGCTTTAGGGAATCACTTTTCAGCTGGCAGGTTAATTCTTTTAATGTAGTAGCTGTAGTTAAAAACATTTCTGATAATTTTGTCTCAAGGCTGGTAATTGTGTTTGGTTCGGGGGAGACTTTAATTTAGTGCATGAACCGAAAGAGAAAGGTAATGGTATAGTCAATAGTAAATGGGATCTTTGCTTTAAGGACTGGATTAATATGTGGGGAGTGATTGAGATTGAAAACTCAAGCAGATCTTATACTTGGGTGAAAAACCAGGAGCAGCCAACTATGGCAGCCCTAGATAGATTTTTAGTAACAACAAATTGGGAGGCCAAGTACCCAAAAACTGTAATCAATCTCTATCCAGGGCCAGTAGTGATCCAGGGCCAGTAGTGATCATGTGCCCCTTCTCCTGGACTTTGGTGTACAGGAAGAAAAGGAGTTTCTATTTAGAAGGGGAAAATGGTGGCTAGAACATGAGGATTTCTACAGGCTAGTTGAATCAGTTTGGACTTCTCCATGCCCATCCACAAACCCTATAGATATATGGCAATATAAAGGTAAAACCCTGAGGAAAAATGCCAAAGGGCGGGGTTGGAATAAATCAGCCAAAGTAAGGAAGAGAAAACAGGAGTTGCTAGGAGAGTTTGAGTGCTTAGACATCCTTTCTGAGGAACAGTTGACAAAGAAAGGGTGGAGCATATAGTGGAGGAGTTAGAGGGAATATGGAGGCAGGAGGAAATAAAAGCGAGACAAAGATCAAGAGAGAAAGACATCAAGGAAGGCGACAAGAATTCATCCTGTTTCCAGGCAGTGGCAAACCAGAGAAGGAGAAAAAAGGAAATTGCTGTACTTGAAGGGCCAGAAGGCATGGTGGAGGATACTTAAGGAATGCTAAACCTGGATGTGGACTACTATAAGGATTTGTTTGGCTTTGAGCCAACATTAGATCTACATCTTGGTGATGGTTTCTGGGCCCAGTAGACAAAGTCACACAGGAAGAAAATGAAAGTTTAGATGCTCTTTTTTGTGAGAAAGAAATCAGGGAGGCTGTTTTTGACTCACATGCTGATGGATCTCCTGGATCTGATGGTCTACCACTCTTTTTCTATCAGAAATTTTGGAGTATCATTAAGGGAGATTTAGTGGCCCTCATTAGAGAGTTTGAGCAGGGAGAGCTTAATGTGGCTAGGTTAAATTATGCATGTTGACACTCATCCTTAAACAGATGCTAAACATCTGAAAAAATTCAGGCCTATAAGCCTGCTGAACTGCAGTTTCAAGATTCTTACTAAAGCTACGAATAATAGGCTTATCAAAATTATTGATAGGCTAGTTGCTATGAACCAAACAACATTTATCCAAGGAAGATTTATCCTGGAAAGTGTTGTATCTGCACATGAAATTATCCAAGGAAGATTTATCCTGGAAGCTAAGGAATGCTATTTTTTTTTCAGGGCAAGCAGTAGAAGAGAATACAGGAGCTGCAGATGGCGATAGCGAAGACAATGAGGAGATGGCTGTTGATATGTAGGAAGGGACACGAGGAAAAGCTGGAACAAACCGCCTGAGAATGGGAGAAGAAGGCGATGATGAGATCTGCTATTTCAACACAGGAGTGGTGGCCGGTGCACCACCAGTCGGAGGGAGGCTCAATCACAGTATCTGTCAATTCCAGCAAGGAGTTAACCATGATGTGTTGAGTGCTGTAGGTGTGAGTCTGGAGCTTTCAGGCTTGGCTGTTAGTGATGGAAACCTGAACCTAACGTTGCCTGACACTGTCATTTTATTCGAGGAACTAAACGAGGGGAGACCTACTATTAAAAAGAAAGTATGAGTTTTTCTAGCCCACCATTTTTTTTTCAAATATGATAATTAAAAACCCAATTTACTGGTGATGAATCCATGTGCAGGAGTCCCATTATTTTTGTAAACATCAAACTTTGTCGTGTTTGCCTTCTCATAATTAACAAGGATTTCTTTTCTGATAATGTTGTATCCCCTGCTGCTCAGGTTGGAAAAAATTAGAGCATGTGTTCTGTCAAGTTCTGTTGCAGGTTCAGTTCTTAAAACTGAATAATTTCTTGATTCTTTCTGCCTGTTTGAGGGCGGACCTCCCTTGATTCCAGGGCATTCAGCTGAATGCCGAAATATTCTTGCTAACAATCAAGTATACTACTTAAGTTCTAGATATATACATAGGTTATGCATCGGTTTTTGGCTAAATCTCCTCTCCCAGACTAAAAATAGCCTTCTGGCGGCCCTGTTTTCTCTTCTCACAAGCTTAGTGCATCATTAGCTTAGCCAAAGCAACCGAGATTTTCATGTTGAATGCCCAGTGAACGAGTTCTGGGTCCGCCACTGTTGAGAGGGAGAATCTGAGCATACTCTCTTTTTGAATATAATTACTCTATTGCTGAATTTCTTCCTTACCTAACACTTCCAATATTTTAGTCACTTATATTAATGTTAAGAATTGTTGTGCATTTTGTTCATTCTGTTATGGGAATATTTTGGAAGTCATAATAGCTGGTATCTTAAGTTAATGCACTGCTTTGCGGTGTGCATACAGACTACAAACAAACTGGAACTGACTACTCAGATTGTGGTCATGGTACAGAGTTGGATTAAAGAGTTCCTTAATTTTCTTTTCATCTGTTCTGGTTTGTGCTCATGACGTGTAGGGCAGGTTTTTGTTAAGGACATGGTTCTATGAGGCTTTCTTTTTAGTGTTCATTTGTCTCCACTGTGAGGCTGTATTTTCCTTTTGTTTCTTCCGTCAATGTCCCTTCAGATTTGTTATAAGTCAAGTAATGGGAAGATCTGATTCCTTAAGTATTGAGTGTCATCTTTAGTCTAATTGTTTCTACCCAGAATATACAAGACAATTGCACTGCAGAGGTTTACATCATTTTCTATGATCACATAAGTTGCTAGAAATGCAACTGTTCTTTCTCCATGCTTTTCCCCTTTGCAGCAACTACGAAACAATGGTGATCATTTGGGGTCCGAGAGCTGCAGGGTTTGACATCCACATCATCTGCACCATGAGCGAAGGACCTGTTAAAGCTATTTTTGTCGGTCTTCTTATCAAGAACTACAAAGGTTCCCTTATCACCTGAGAACTGCAATGGTACTGCTGAAGTAGAGATCTGATGCTCTGCCTTTCATTGTAGAACGAATAGCAAGAGTTCAAACAAAACAAGGCCTAGGCCAAAGGAAATAAAACAGAAACAAAATATTTACATGTGGTCAGACAGCCCTGTGGTCAGCTGCATATATACATAGGTTATGCATCGGTTTTTGGCTAAATCTCCTCTCCCAGACTAAAAATAGCCTTCTGGCGGCCCTGTTTTCTCTTCTCACAAGCTTAGTGCATCATTAGCTTAGCCAAAGCAACCGAGATTTTCATGTTGAATGCCCAGTGAACGAGTTCTGGGTCCGCCACTGTTGAGAGGGAGAATCTGAGCATACTCTCTTTTTGAATATAATTACTCTATTGCTGAATTTCTTCCTTACCTAACACTTCCAATATTTTAGTCACTTATATTAATGTTAAGAATTGTTGTGCATTTTGTTCATTCTGTTATGGGAATATTTTGGAAGTCATAATAGCTGGTATCTTAAGTTAATGCACTGCTTTGCGGTGTGCATACAGACTACAAACAAACTGGAACTGACTACTCAGATTGTGGTCATGGTACAGAGTTGGATTAAAGAGTTCCTTAATTTTCTTTTCATCTGTTCTGGTTTGTGCTCATGACGTGTAGGGCAGGTTTTTGTTAAGGACATGGTTCTATGAGGCTTTCTTTTTAGTGTTCATTTGTCTCCACTGTGAGGCTGTATTTTCCTTTTGTTTCTTCCGTCAATGTCCCTTCAGATTTGTTATAAGTCAAGTAATGGGAAGATCTGATTCCTTAAGTATTGAGTGTCATCTTTAGTCTAATTGTTTCTACCCAGAATATACAAGACAATTGCACTGCAGAGGTTTACATCATTTTCTATGATCACATAAGTTGCTAGAAATGCAACTGTTCTTTCTCCATGCTTTTCCCCTTTGCAGCAACTACGAAACAATGGTGATCATTTGGGGTCCGAGAGCTGCAGGGTTTGACATCCACATCATCTGCACCATGAGCGAAGGACCTGTTAAAGCTATTTTTGTCGGTCTTCTTATCAAGAACTACAAAGGTTCCCTTATCACCTGAGAACTGCAATGGTACTGCTGAAGTAGAGATCTGATGCTCTGCCTTTCATTGTAGAACGAATAGCAAGAGTTCAAACAAAACAAGGCCTAGGCCAAAGGAAATAAAACAGAAACAAAATATTTACATGTGGTCAGACAGCCCTGTGGTCAGCTGCCATGAAACACAGCGATTGTTAGTCGACGTTGCCATGGGGAGTTCTCTGTTTGTTGATCAGTTCCTACTGCTTTGCTTCAGTCACTATTCCGTCCTGAACCAGGGGATTGTTGATATTAGTGTCATATAGTTCCATGCGTAGCATCGCATGGATAAGCGCTGTAGATAAAACATAATCTTCACGTCATATTAATTAACTCTCGAAGCAGGTTGAACAATTAAGCGATCAATCTGTTGTCCACAGATCTGTGTCATCTTCAGAGTTCAGAAATTTCAGAAACGCGTAATGCTGCAGTTGAGTACTGTACTGGGGACTGGACTGCCTGCCGAGTATTGTACGGAAGCAGTGGAAAATGTTCAACTGGACCTTGAAAAATAGCTCCTCGACGCGCCGCGCCGCCGGGTGGGACGCGACGGCGGCGACCAGCTGGTCGTGCCTCCCGCGGTGCGTCAGGAAAAGCATGCATGGCGGTGAAGTAGCTGCCGGCAGGCCTCCACGTGGATGGTGAGCCTCGTGATTACGGCGTCGTCGTGTCCGGCGAGCGCCGCCGCGGAGGAAGGCGTCGCGCTTGGGGCGGCTGAAGCCGCCGGCGCCGTGCGCGCGGTCGTAGGAGCGCGTG
>LAPY01001113.1:122799-135796 GCA_000970635.1 Eragrostis tef
TCAAAAACAGAGCCCTCTGCTCTGACTAGCAAAAGCAGAGGCTGCTATGCTGTAGCAAGGTGGATTGGGAGTCACTGCTTCGATAGCGCAGCCATGTCCTTCTCCGGCCGCCGCCGATTGTGACCATGGGTCCAGCTCGGCCCCAGAGCCCCTACCACCGATCCATCGACGACGACACGGGTGCGCCCTCGCAGTCGCGGACGCCGTTCTTCAGAAGCGTCCGTTCGCTGGCCAAGTACCTAGCTCCGGTGCAGTCGTGCAGATGACAGTTCACAGAGCGTAGCTAGCTCGCCGCCGTCGAGCTCCCCGATCAGTCGTGGTGGTTGCAAGACCTCAAGGAGCTCATGAAAAGTCTTGGTTTCGCTGGCCGTGACAATACAATCGATGAAGCTGACACAGTTGCTGTCTGTCTGCTGCCGCCTCCAGCGATTTGGCACTCTGCAAATTCAGAGGATGCGAGTGTGCACATGACTAGACTACACTAGTTTAATTTATCAGTGGTCAAGCACTTTACATAACAGCGTCCGAAAGCATATGCAAACGCGATCTTTTAGTTTCATATGCTCATTTGCTGGGGGCACCACTGATCGATGTCAGCCAAAAGGAGAGGTTCATTCCTATCTCTGATTGCAAGCAGAAGTTCAGACGCTCAAACAGAGTATAGGATACAGCATTGGTCATTATCTTACAGACAACCCCTAGTAAGCTTCACATAACCAGAAAGCTACGAACTTTACACCTAAGAGGCTAAGAGGGACTAGTACTCCTTACACCGCAAGTTCAGAAAGCATGAAGGCCATCAGAGTAAGACCAAAAGCAAAATCATGGGTAATAGAGATAACCCACCATAAAGCCCACTTATGCCCCCTACTATCACCAACAGCATCATGCAGCGCAGGTGATGAGTTGAAACTGAGCCATGGGCTGAGCTCTGTTTTCTACAATATTGTGCAGGCTTTCGGGAATGCGCTGCGCTCCAAATTGAGTGTGTGGAAGTTTCCTCTGAAGATGATCCACTGTTTTCTGCATGCAAGAATCAGGCCATAAAGAACAATTTAATTACCTTTCCTACTGCATTACCATTGCCCTCAAATTGTCTAACGTAGTGACCGTGCAAATGTCTGCATGAATATGACTTACCCGTGTCTCCCTGAACCAAGATGTGGGCTGTACGCCATCCTTCAGACTCTGATTCAATTTCTGCAAAAAGGAAATAGTAACAGCAAGAACAGCTTATTTTTATTTCAAAATAATATCTTGATAAATAGCAATAAGGTAATTTGAATTGTATCAAAACACATGAATTGGACTCGCCAGACAAACCATGCTCAAAGGGATTCCATGTTTGTATTCTCAGTTTTAATTGACTGCAATGAGATATATGGTACATAAGAAACTAGAATTACATACTAGTATTCAGAATACACTTGGATATATTATTTCTATAGATGTTTACAAATGGCACTGATTCGGTGATGAAGAATAATATATTTAACACACCTTAGAGAAGATCATAAATGGATTACGACAACTGGCGGTGCTTCCAAAACCATCAGTGATGCAAGTGCAACAAATTGTTATGGGCCATGCCCTAAGTTCCTAAAGGCATGTTGCATGATCGATTAATTTATTTTGATAAAATCTTTTGCAATTTTCAGCACGATCATGACAGATAGAAAGTGTGCATTGGGCAGTGAATAAAAAGGGAAAAAGAGCCAACAAGAAAAAAATGATTTTATAGCTTCACAAAAGGGAGGCATGGAAAATCTGTTAAGAGTAATATCAATACAGCCATCAATGGCTTCAGTCTAGAAATGTTAGACGAAACTTTTACGGTAATATGTACAAATCATTCGATATGAATAGTTTTATAATGTGTATATGACTTTTAGTAGTAAACATGTATTTGGATACAAGTCTGCCCCGGGCCTAAGAATTTCAGCGGATAATATATGTTCAAGGATTAAGTGAATCACAACATCATTTCAGCGGACACATCCACCTTTCCCCAACCCCAATTGAAAAAGGGTACACGCACCTTGGGGAGTATCATAAATGGTTTACGAGCGCCGGAGGTGTTTCCAGAATCATTGGGGATGAACTGCAAGTGCAACAACGTGAATTAGAATTGCACATCAGTGCAGGAATCAAGATGATTACAAGAACAAGTTGCACACACACTTTGGGGCGTACCTTGAGGTTGCCAAATTGCTGGAGTCTACCCGCACATGACTCCTGCTTTATTTAGGTCCTCCTTGATCAGCCTACTCATAGTCTCATCGTTGTAGGCGGCCACAAGGGCTTGATCCTCAGGAGTCAGGCGGAGGTGGGGCAGGGATCGCCTGCACTTGCTCCTGGTCACTGACACGCGGGCCCGATCCCACGTGTCAGTGACCACTGCACGGTGTGCATTAAAGTGAGGGGATCCCTGCCGGAGGCACTCCGCACCCGGCCGCCGTAAAATCCAGTCTTTCTAAGTAAATCTGCAGCACACGAGAAGAAGAGAAATTGAACTTCATTTGTGAGATGCTGAGAATCATCAAACTGAAGATATTTGTGAGATTGAACTTCTCCTAGAAGAGAAACTTATTTGATCAATAATTACCGAGTTCAAATCTTTTTTAGTACTAGATTCTAACACTTTTAAGTGGAATACAACACATCATTTCAGTGGTGAAAAGAAGATAACGTTATGGGGAGAGATGGCACATTATTTTAGAGAAGTTAAAACTGTAAAATATACATTTCTTACTATTACATCCACAATGGTTGTCAGCCCAAAATTTAGAGGTATGTACATTCTGAGATGTTATATGACTGTAAACAGATTTCGACGTACAAGAAACATGTAGACAGGTGCGACACTTGTTTTTATTTTAATTTTTAAACATTGAAATGCTATTGTTATTTTCTGTACTGTACATATCTATCATTTATCTTGATACTTTAATTTACAGGCACGCATCAGAAGAAAGCTTCCGGAAAATAGAACAAACATGCACAAGGGAAGAACAAATGTATCGCAGTCACTGTTTGGCCTGTTCTGTGACTTCCATGATCCATCTGGTTTTCTCCAATGTTCACTGGGTACAGCTACACCGTGACAAGACTCTTCATTCCTACTCCGGTTTCTCCAATGTTTATTTTCTCAAGATAAACGCTTGAGAGTTCATAGCAACGAAGCATGTGATTTCTTGCCGTTGATGATCGGATTTGTTCGGTCCTCTAGTGATTAGGCACTTGCAAATTAATCAGTGATCAAGCACTTTACATAACAGCGTCCAAAAGCATATGCAAGTTCTGAATAACAAACAACCAGATGCTCACACTGCAAGTTTGACGGCTCCTAGTAAAATGACATATACACCTTGCTACATTCAGGCAGGACGCGCGGCGGGGCAGCACCGTGTCGGCACGGCTGCAAGAGACGCAGGTAGCATATTTTATTCAGGCACGCACATAACATGCACATAAGGATAGCCTACTCCTTGAAACACAGATAACATTGCACAGAGCCTTCTAAGGACTAACAGGCCAGTACATTCCTACTGCTTGTGTTCCCGCATGAGCTCATCTCAGCTACTGTTGTTCTTGGTCAGTCCCTCCACCAGGGCGATCATGCAACATAAGCATCCCCTATCAATCCTGACATTGTTAGATAAGTTATCGGTTACTTGCATCCTAAAGAGAGTAACAATACAGTGCACGAATTGGAAACAACGTAGATGTAATATGATAATTTTTCTAGTTCAGAAAAAAAAACCTCGCTGTGCTATAGTGCAGTATAGTTTTATTCTAATTCCGATGAGCTAATCAACTACTTACTCGGCTTAACTGTTTTAGGATAAGATTAATTCTAAGGCAGAAGAGATAATCAAGTAGGTCAGTGTACAGACTATGAAATTGTAACCTAAATAGAAAAATTGCAGTTTCTTATAATTCATGTGATTCAAGAATAATGGGCATAAGACACCCTTTTGGAATATCATATTAACAATGCTCTATACTTAAACGAAGCAAAGACATATAGTTGATGGCATAAGACAAAAATAGACATGTGAGAAAATTCAGGCATCCATTTGAGGACCATACCTCGAATCTTATGAGCAATTTAATTAGGCTATGCGTCTCATCACTGTGTCCAAGTGTAGATATCCAGGTCCTCCCCTCGTGATTCTTGGAGATGCTGCTGAACTCCAGGCACCCATAGTGCAGAGGACTCTTGCATATCAGCTGTCAACCATAGTTGTTGCAAATTGTCCAACCTCTCAACACACCTCAAGTTTGGACAGCCCTGTGCGCGCAGCTCCCGCACTTGGGGGAGATTCAAGACCCTCTCTAAGCCTTCACAAAATGCAATTAATATCCAATCAGAGAGGAACGGGAAGTCCTCCACCAGCTTAATGTTTCCCACAAATCTTAGTTGGATCTTCTTCAAGTTTATGGCTTCCTGTCCAAGCTGCTGTGGGAGAGCTTTTAACTTGGGACAGTGCTTAAGTTCCAATATCTTCAAACATGGCAGCAGCCGTAGCCTTCCAGATGATGGTTCCCCTTGTTTTGTAGGGGTTGCTCCATATTCACCCTCCTTGTCACATGCTACTTTAGCTTCTTCTTCTTCAAAAACAAAAGTCCACTCCTCCCAGTTGGGCATATCCTCAATGACCAACCACTCAAGCTTGGGGAAAACAGCTATCTCTGTTGATCCAGGACTATACACCCTAGAGCCAGAAAACTCGGGTCCAATCTTTGTAACTGCAGTTGCTCCCTGAATTCTTAGATATTTCAAGTTGGGGAGCTGCCCGATTGGTGGAAGATACACACAGTATTTGTAATTGATGAGATGCAACTGTTTCACAGAAGACAAATGGGTATTACCTAGCCATGAGGGACACTTTTTAGCAAAGAATCCCATAATAAATAGCTCTTCCAGGTTGTGTGGAGGGATTAACTGCTCAAAAATCTTCTCAATATAGCGAATATCCACTTCAAAGCATGGTTCATATGTACTTTCAGTGCATGACAAATATAAAACTTTCAAATATTTTTTGTTCATTAGCAATGAATTTGAATTGCAAGGAACTGCTCCTTCCAAATTAATCATATAGAGCCTCCTCAACTGCGAAAGAGGACCCAACTCTTCCAGGTTCCATCCATCACCAATTGGTAATCCGTACAAATCGTTGAGGAATTTCAATTTACAGATCCCTTTTGGAGCTCCATTTATTGGTGTGTTCTCCAGGCCAAGGCGCCTTAAGCTGTGTAGCTCAGTGAGAGCCAAAGGAAGAGCGCGCAAAGCAGTACACTTCTCGAGGTTCAATGTTTGAAGGTTCACAAGTGAACCGATGGATTCTGGAAGACAAGATATGCTAGTTCCATTAAGATTCAGTAGCCGAAGATGGATCAAGCTTCCAATGCAATTTGGAACGCTTTGTAAAAGTGAGTTACTCAGATCCAAAACACGAAGACAAGGAAATCTCCTGAAGAATGTATCCTTGACAGTCAATGGCATACCATCTAAAGTTCTCCACGTCCTCACTTTATACTTCTGCTTGTCCATGCTAAGTAAAAGCATCTGATCCTTCGGACCTATAACCGAAATACGTCGTGTTTTACTCCTAATATTGCCCATCAATGATCCTGTGTCTCCGATAAAACATTCTTCTCTAGATAAATAACAAGCAAGCTGCCACAGAAGATCATGAACTCTGCAGCATCTCTTGTCAGCAATTGAATTATCTGGCTGGAGGAGATTTCTGTTTATCAGCTCATAGTAGTACTCTTCCGCTGTATCTTCTAGTAGTTGGCCTTCTTGTTCATCTACAAAGCCTTCCGCCACCCACATCCTGACAATATCATCACGGCGAATAGTTGTATCTTCAGGATATGTAGCAAAATAGACAAAGCACTGCTTCAAATGATGTGGTAAATCTTCATAGCTTAGATATAATGCACCACTTATTTCACTAGGAAGACTGCTCATGGACCAAGTATTTTTTCTCAAAATCTTTTTCCATTCATTCTCTGTTTGATCTTTGCATGCTAAAACTCTAGCGATAAGCTTGATTGCAAGAGGTAGACAGCCACATTTGCGAACAATTTTGATGCCAATGTCTCGCATATTATGCACTTCTCTCTCTTCATTGATATTCATGCTCTTCCAAAGTAGCTCCCATCCTGTCTCCACTGACATTAAATCAACTCGATGTGTATCATCCATCCCGATTTCTTTAGCAACATTGTCATTTCGAGTAGTCACTATAATCAACCCTGTGGCTGCAGCATGCAGTGGAGTTCTCAGTAGATATGTCCATGTGTCAGATTGCCACACATCATCTAAGACAAGGAAGAATCTCTTCTCTTTAATGGCTGATTCTACCTTGCTTTGGAGCTCTCCAGTTGATTCATCTTGCCCATAGTGTACCCCAATATTTCGAAGAACCTCTCTTAATATAGAAACTTCAGAGTGCTCTCTCGAAACACAAACCCATGCCAGTTTGTCGAAGTTCCCTTTTATTTTGTGGTCATTGTATATTTTCTGGGCCAGTGTTGTCTTGCCAATTCCTCCTGTTCCAACAATAGCGAGTTTGTAAGACTTCCTATCCTTATGTGAAAGCACCAAATCCACTATTTTTCTGCTAGCATGTAGGACCTCTTTTCCCACAAGTCTGGGTTCAACTAGTCTGGAACTTTTTCTTGGTGTTGATTCTGAATTTCTTCCAGCAGGTTGTGTATTCTCAAGTGTTAAAAGTATTTTATCCTTTGAGATATTCTCCATTCTTTTATTGAGGTTCCTAATCCTTACAGCAACCTCATGATGCGCTTGAAGATTTGGAAAGCAAGAAGAAAGTGAAAGGCTGGTGCATGCATTTGATTTTCTAAAAAATGATGATGAACGATCCTGCAATAGATTGCTTCCTTTGGATCTAGCTAAGTCAATTGTATCATCAGCATCATACATTACATCTCTTAGCCGACCAAGCCAGCTGTTAACAGCTGATTCCTCTATGCTCCTTCGCTCAGCATCACTAAGAAAGTGCCGTACTTGGTCCATTCGTCGCTGCAATTCTATGAGCTCTTCTTTTACACCTAAAAGTAGTACCACCTCCTCTGTAATTATATTGTGTAACTTCTTGATGCATGATCCAACCAGAGAATCAAGAACGGTTGCCATCTGGTAATGAAGCATAAATGCGTTAACATGGTCATTTACATTTGCGCTGATTCACATGCTTCATGGAATTATTCAGTAACTTCAATGTGCACCGCAACTTTTACATGGAATATTTTAGCTAGATATTAACTGTAGAAAATCCTGCAAAATGCATGTGGAACTAACTACCAATATCACAACTTTCTGAATCAGTTACGTAGAAAAGGGCTCAACAAGCAAAGGTCAATGACTGTATTTGGCAAATTCAGTGGCACTGTGAACTATTATGTTACAGACATCTGAGTTAGCATTTCTTCCTGTACTTTGTATTCTCAATCAGATATTTGCTTTACTCTATAAGGTAATATGACTTAGATTACATGGCCATTAGTTGGGAAGTTACTTAGCTCCTAAAAAAGGAACCTCTAGTAATAATACATTAAACACAGGCGAATGCCATAATATGGTTATTGTCTGTCTGGCCACCATAGTAACTAGATAGCATTGGAAGATCTTTAATTATAGCATGGAAACTAAGATGCAAGTAAAATTAGAAGACATACCTACAAACCTTGCTTACAGGCTTACAGCAACGGAAAATGGTCAATGATAAGAATAAATAGTAATGATCTTTCAAAGGTTATTTGCTTCAATGCTCAATCAATCACTGCTTTATGACCCCAGCAAACTGAGGCCAACAGAAATGAAAAGCAATCGGAAAACCCAATGTTTCGAATGCATAGAAGAGACTATCTGCCACAATCACCAAGGGACAAACGCAGGTCTGCAAAAGGTGGAGCAATAAACTTAAAATGTGAATGGAGAAATAAAATCAAAACGTTAAGTGCTTATTTGTTGAAAATAAGTCAGTTCCATCAATTGCAAATGGCACAACAGAAAACAAGAAGGATGCCTCTGGTGTATAGCTAATGGTAACAGAGAAAGTACCTGATTACTGATGAACCGATTAGCGACAGGTCATACTGATGCAGAAGATAAGTTTAGTTGATGCATATCCGACATGTGTTACAGGAACAAAACTGTAAAATCATAAGTACCTCTTCATTAACTGGAGGCCAAGGAGTATTGCATAGACAACAGTGAGCACAGGTCAAAGGATGAAAGAAGCAGTTGGAAACTAGAGAGCACTTTCTGTGAAAAGCCACCTCTTTCTTGAATCACATCACACGGATAGTGAGAAAGAAATCTGCACTATATGAGGTAGAGTAAACAGCACTGCCTATGAAGACTTCAGTATTTTACCCCCGTACAGGTGCAGTCATGTGAAAGAAGTAAATGAAACTACTTATCAACATCGATTCGACTTAACTACTATAGGATCAATGTACCTCGAGATTCCACAAGCACATGTGAAGATAGCGTGCAAGTGCTAGCATTACAGTGCAGCAAATGCTGACAAATCAAGTCTGCATGAGGGTATTATGAAAATGGCGAAAATGACACTAAACCTACCACGACGAAAAATTATCCACCCATTTTTGGGAGCAGGAATTGGAAATTCACATCAAGAGATTGTATATTGAAGTTTTCAGACAACACTTGAAGGTTAAGGGAGAATTAGAGAACACAGGTATAGTGCTTCACTGTGCATTTGCAATGCAAAAATTGAAACCCAATTTGCCATAGAATATAAAGGCATAAGTACCCAAAGAAATGAAGATGGACAAAATGGTAGTCGTATGGCTGAATTAACTGATAAGTTACTTAAGCTAGGGAAAGGTAACTAGAATGAACATGCAAGCAAGGTCATGTGCAATAGTGTAGAAAGAACTCCAACCATTTTTATGGAAATTGCGAATTATAGGGGTACAAAAAGCAGCAAGTCAACTAAAGTGTAGAAATTAACTTGTACGCCGAAACCAACAACAGCAAGGTAACGAGTAACGACTCCATTAAATTTCAATTTTCAGGAAACAACCCTAGATTAAACGGGTAATTAAACCTTGGCAATGTAAAATATAGGGCAAGGATCCACATTATGACTTTGGCCCAATAGATTAAACGCTCGATGTTCAAACAGCTTTAGCCACAGCAGCTTGACAGACAGACAGGTACGGGTACAGCTACTGCTGCCAAATCAAGTGTACATGGAAACTCAGCGTCAAGAGCTTGCATCTGAAGGTTGGTGTCTAAAACCGCAAGTAAAAAGTATTGTTTGCATGTGCACTGAAGATATTGAAAATTAAATTGGCACCGAACATACAAAACAGAACTTAAGCATACAAAATATACAACATGGTAGTCGTATGGCAAAATCAAATGACAAGTTACTTAGCTGAGCGAAAAATACTAAAATGAACATGCACGGGCGGGAGGTCATGTGCCGCAGTGTAGAATCCTCAATTTGCGTTTCTTTAATATAAGTTGCGAATTCTAAAAGCATAAAAAGCAGCATGGTGAACGAAAGCAAAGAAATAAACA
The DNA here is from genome assembly GCA_000970635.1 of Eragrostis tef. Lineage (NCBI taxonomy): Eukaryota > Viridiplantae > Streptophyta > Magnoliopsida > Poales > Poaceae > Eragrostis > Eragrostis tef. Next base: position 132,392 of record LAPY01001113.1, read on the forward strand.
TGTATGCACCGACAGCATCACGTTAATGACTATCGAATTTCAAGTTTAAGGAGACAACTGCAAAATTAGACAGGTAATTAAAACACAGCAATGCCAAATATAGAGCGGGGATATGTTCGCAACAGACATTGGCCCATTTCGTGGCTCCATGGCACACGGACAGCCTTAGCTATAGGCTTGGCAGGCACAACACAAGTACAGCTAGAGCTAGTCTTTGACAGTTTGGGCTGCACATTTGAACCGAAGCAATGTAGAAATTGGAAGTCTGCTAGCAATAAAAACCAAGTAAGGCCCCAGGCCTGCGTGCGTACTAAGGCCACAGGCCGGCATGCGTCGGCCGTTAATTGCCGAAGGGAAGAAAAATTCGAAGCTTGTGGCAAGAAGCAACCAACCTTCCGTGGTCCGACCTCCATCAGCACGCCGCATCTCAGGGTCCCCTGTGGACTCGTTCCGCCGGACACTGCATCTCCGGGAAGGTCGACGTTCTGCCGCACGCAAGCGGGGGCAGTGGCCAGTCGTCCGGGAAGCCGGGTGCCGACGGCGAGGCGGCGGCCATGGGAACCGGAGGTTAAGAGGAGGATTTGTAATGTGCGATGGGCCTCATCGCATTTTAGATGGGTCGCTAAGAGGCCCATGGACCATTCTGGCCCAACTAATCTGTTGGGTTCAACATGAAAAATCCATTACTAACCCGGAAATTATCACGTGGAAATAAGAAATTTGAGTTCAACTCAGGACGGGCCCGTTTGGTTGCTTGATGGTGCTTCATCTGGCTCAGCAAGGCTAGTCTAGTCAGCGCCGGAGAGTCATCAAAACGGTAGAAAAGTTCAGCTAAATCTGCACGAACCGCTTGGAACTGAATCGGTTTGGGAAGTGAAACCAGACGCAGAGCTAACAGCTTGTGCCAAGCAGAGCTCCGTTCGACGGCTGAGCAGGGCCAGAGCAGCGTCTGGACAAAAGTCTTGTCCGCCAACGCGACGCCATAGATGATCCTTTTGTGACATCCTGGCCCAAGGCTTAATAGGATTGATAGAATACTCATGTCAACAAGTTGTAACTTCTTTTCCGGAAGCGTATCTGAAAAAACTCCGAGGTTAAGCGTGCTTGTCCTGAAGCGATGGGTGACCGACCGGAAAGTCGTTCCTGGGTGCGCATGAGTAAGGACAAAGTGCGCAGAAAAGACATGTGTTGGTCTGTGGGGTTAGTCTTGATGTCCTAAAAAGCTGTCAGGCGTAAGCGGGCCTGGCTTCGGAGAGGCGGGACGTTACACCCTTCACGGCCTTGAGTGCCATTGGCACGCGTCGCGAAAGCTCGTCAAAATGCGTGCAACGTTTGACGGCGCGGCGAGGCGAGGCGAGGCGGAGGCGTCGTTGGCGGCGGGACGCGGGGCGAAAGGCGAATCAACCGCCACGCGCGCTGCTGATTGCGCTGTTGATATACTACTATATAGCTCGAGCGACTGGTGCGCAGCCACGAACACGCGTCGTATCGGTTGTGTTTTATGGCGGCAAGGCATCAGACGGGGTCACGTCTCATCAGTGAATTGACCAGCGCGTGTGTTGTGTTTTAGTACGTACGTCCTGGGCGATGGCTTCTGCGGCTGTGGGCATCACCGGCCTTGTCGCCGTATACGTACTAGCGACCGTTTCTTCGGCGGCGAGGAGACGACCGTGCCCCAGCTCCACGCGGCTGGAAATGGCATGGCTGTGGCGCGCGTTCTGACCACGAGGGTGCAAACGTGCCAGCCGCGGTCCGGCGCGACGTCCACGCAGGCGCGGACCGTGTCCCAGTGCTTCAGCAAGCGGACGTGCAGGTAGCGGGCGTACGCGAACGCGCTCGACGCCGCTGAGGCCGAGGAGGTCGGCGTGGCCAAGGACCCAGGCGGGGGGCGGTGGACCGTGGGTTATCCGTCCGATGGTTGCGCGCCACGCGACCTACGTGGTCCACGTGCCCGTGAGCTCATGCATGCCACTCCATGACAGAAGAGGGCGGTCGTGCAACTGGAACACCGACGGTGCTCCACAGAGGATGTCGACGTCACCGTATGTGTGTCTACGTACGCAAGCAGACATCTTCGATGCGCCGGCCAGCGCCAGCTTAATTACGGGGGCTTGCATGGACGTACGCGCGGGCATCACGTCGATCGGGGGACACTGCCAAAGCTCGCGCGAGGTTGCTCAATTGTTACCGAGCTGGTCAACGGGCCGTACCGAGTTGGGTTTCTATTGTTGCGCGTGCGGTGTTTAACGTGTATCCGTGTCGTTCAGGAGCTCTCGTCCATCGCGCTGGGCCCAAGGGTTGGCTTGCGGGGTTATATCAACCAAGACCGCGCGACCCTGGCCCCCTCCCTGAAACAAACACGACCACAACAACCACGAGCAGAGAGCCTTGCGATCCATGGCGACGCCGGCGGAGCGGAGTCCGGTGCGAACAAGACGACGAGGGCGGTGAACGAGGCCGGAGCATCGGCGGAGGCCAAGTCCGTGGCGAATTCGCCGGCTGCGGAGGCCGAGAAGAAGAAGACGACGAGGGTGGTGAGGCTGGACCAGGGGCTCATCGACTGCCTCCTGCGGGAACCGCCAATGCCGTCCAAACGCATCCCCGACGACATCATCAACGGGCTGGACCCTGACAGGCGGAACCGGATCCGTGCCGACCAAGACAGGGCCGCCGCCGCCGATCAGGAGGACATCGACTTCTGCGCCGGGATCCTCGAGCAGTACCGCACCAAGGGGTACGCGGAGATCGTCGAGGAGGTGCACAGCCACCTCGAGGCGGAGTACATGGCGGCGCGGAAGGCAGGAAAATTTGGTTAAGTTTTTCTTTTTTTTCTTGTGGGAAGGAACTGTTTGGGCAATTAAGTTTATTAAGACTAGTTTATGGGTGCATGTGCTTTTGTGTGTGGTTAGGCTAGCTACCTAGTTGTAATTTCAACCAACCCAAATCAATTAACCCACACAGACGGGGGTTTGAACCGGCCATGGTGCCGTGCATGTCAGAAGCCGCCGCGACGTGCACGGTGCTCAGAACCAACAGATGGTCAGGACAGGACGACCCCGCCTGCCAAGTGCCATCGGCCGCATTGGCGGCCCTCGCATTCGTGATCAGAGGCGCGCGGAAAAGGCAGCGCTTGCCCTTGGGACGGTCCAGAAGAACATTGTCATCGATCGGCTAGGTGGGCGCGCCGCGCGCGACATGCATGTGCTTTTGTGGAATTTTTTCTTTAAATAATACTATTTTAATAAAAATTGCAGTTTTGAAGTATCTTTCTAAAAAATTACAAAAATAGATGCCTGTCGGTTACCCGAAAACCGATTGCCGCCAATCGGTCATTCAGCACCCGATAGGGTGTCGGCTGCCATGCCACATCGGCTATCGGAGAGAAATACGTGGACATAGGCCTGT